>JAVCKS010001138.1:27040-37829 GCA_032273685.1 Pteraster tesselatus | reverse complement strand
CCAGGGGGGCAGATATCAACTATGTGGGAGTGCCTTCTTACCGTTGGTCCTGTAGGGCCAGGGATGGGGATTGGTGTTGGGCCAGGGGGGCAGATATCAACTATGTGGGAGTGCCTTCTTACCGTTGGTCCTGTAGGGCCAGGGATGGGGATTGGTGTAGGTCCACGGGGGCCGACATCACCTCGTTCTCCTTTTATACCCCGCTCTCCTGAACTGCCATCATCTCCAGGCTCACCATTCTCACCACTTGGACCTGTCATTGGAATTGCCTTGTGATTAATGGGTGGGCGAGTAGTCTGGACAACACCGCAGACCATATCAAATACTTGGACATGTAATTATCAGGTGGGTGAGTGGGCTGGACAATGTTAACATTGAGAAGTTAGTAAAATATGAAATAATCAGTGAATCATGATTTTAGTAAATTGGTTCTTGTAAAGGTTCTTATAAACATATTTGCATGAATCAATGTTGAGTTTGAGATACAGCAATTAGTGAATGTGAGAATACTACATAATTAATTCTCTTGTGAAAATGGTTTTGCCTAAGCGGCCATCTTACCTGTCCTTCCCTGTAACCCAGCTGTTCCACGGTTTCCCTTAGGTCCAGTCAGAGCCTGGCCTGGTGGGCCCTGTTCTCCTTCATCACCACGTATACCAGAGAAGCCTCGTTCACCATCTTCACCATTCAAACCGTTATTGCCATTAGTACCAGTGGCACCCATTTGTCCAATGTCACCCTTTTCACCTACACACCACAACAGACGACATTAATAATAAATACTTATCTTATAAATTAGGAAACAACAGTACCAATTTGGGTTTGGGCGTAATAATCACGATGGAACCGTGTGTGGTGAGTAGACCCCTTAATAATAAAAAAGGACTGTGCAACACAGTACATCGGCTATACACAGCCCTACACAACCAAAGAGACACATTGTCAGATAACCTAGGTTGTTATAATATAGCAAACAAATTGCGAAGTGTTGTCCCACTCACCAGGGGTTCCAGGGAGTCCTATTAAACCTGGAGAGCCAGGAATACCGTTCCTTCCTGTACACAGAAATGGGAGGAGCGATAACAGTGCGAAGGTTTAGTGAAGTCCAAAGGAAAGACATATTTTAACACCGGCTTCTAACCAAGAGCCACAGTTAGCAGATTCTTGAGACAGTGTAGTCTTACCAGAGTCTCCTTTTGATCCAGGAGCCCCAGTACTTCCATCCAACCCTGGCAATCCTCGTTCACCCGGATTTCCAGGCTCTCCTTGTTCTCCATTAGAACCGCTAGGTCCTGGGATACCAGTGAAGCCTCTAGGGCCACGTTCACCATTGGATCCATCATTGCCAACGTCACCAGCTTCCCCTAGAAGACAGCAAAGTTTGTCAACAATTATCACACACTACCTCCGCGCTAATTGTTCAATATGCAATTGGAATTTTGCTACTAAATCTGCACCAAACCCAGGATTGATTACAAAGTGATGCAGGGGCCAAAAACACCTTTTTAATTACTGTGCGGTGTTAAAAAATACATTTGTTTTGTTTATTCAGATATTATTAAACATTTATTCGCCTTTCAAGTAAAAAAAACTAATTGATGGAATAAACGCATGCTATTCTCGACAGCCAATGAATATGTACATGTACATTTAATATTATTTACGATTGTACCTGGGAATTAGATGGCCAATAGGATTAGCCTCACAGAGACAGCCAACTTACCAGTATCTCCCTTGATTCCTGGTAATCCACTCTCTCCTTTGAGTTCAATTCCACAGGGAGTGAGCGGGACGTTACCCTTCTCACCCCTGAGTCCGATGGGGCCAGTCACACCTTGTTCACCCTACAACATTCAACATCAGCAAGAAGCTAGTCACTAACTTACCATTCTCAGCCACACGTGTATATTGTGCTAGCAGTGAATGAGCTTAACGTGCGCAATGTATGATGGACAGTTTTGCTAGCCTTTGTTTTTGGGTGTTTAGTGATATCGTCGCAAAACGGTATGCATGTACATGTTCAGTACATCGTAGGAGTGAATGTACATGTACATTGCAGTGCTAAATACTTTTAGCACAAACCTCATTAAAAGTAGATTTTGTTAGCCAATATTATTGCATGTGGTTTTTCGCCATGTTTTTTTTTAACCAGTGCAGACAATATTACTTTTTCCAAAACAATAATATTTTGGAATTGTTTAATATTGCAGTCATCATTCTCAAGTCACTGACCATTACAAACCATTTAGTTAATGACATGATACAGCAGCCTACCTTGGGACCAATGAGACCATCAGCACCAGGAGGTCCAGGCTCCCCAAGCTGACCGTTCAACCCGGGTAGTCCCACAGGTCCAAGTGGTCCTTCAGTGCCTTCACGACCAGTCTCACCTTTTCTACCGCGATCACCTTTAAACAGACAATAGGCAGATATTAAGCAGATCTGGAGCTAATAGGTGAGCATATAGAACCAATGCACTGTGTGTGTGGATTCATGTCAACTCAAAAACAATTCTTATCAACTTGTTTTAAGTTGAAGACATACACCGTTAAGGAATGAAAGAGCCTCAAATTATATTTATTCAAATATACATTACTCAAATAACCTTTTCTAAAATAATATATTACTTGAAGTACACATTACCATCTAATTGTAAGTTGTCTCTAACCTTGCGATCCCATGTCTCCCATCTGTCCCTTAGATCCAATATTTCCTGTGACTCCAGGCATGCCAGGAGGTCCTTGTTCTCCTTGTGGCCCCCCGTCACCCTTACTGCCGATCCCACCAGGGTTTCCTCTCGATCCCTTGGGGCCCTGTGGGCCTGTGATCCCATCCACGCCGGGTGGTCCTGGCGGTCCTGGTTGACCATTTTGTCCCGGTAGTCCTGGCTGTCCTGTGGATCCTGTGAAACCTTTCTCTCCCACACCTCCTTGAGGTCCCGGTGTTCCACGTTCACCATCACGTCCAGGAGCGCCAGGAGAACCAATAATACCTGGTAGGCCAATGCTTCCATCCTTACCTAGTTACCACAATCAGCACAATTACGAACAAAATTATGGTTGAACAAGTAGTAGTCTCACAGCCGGGATTGTGTTTCAACAATGTTACAATTCTTAAACACAATACATGGGATATACTATCAGAGTTTAATTGCATATTATGAAGAATTATTACAATATTAACATTACACTCAATATCCAATATCGTATGTTTTGCACAGAAAACCAATTTTTCTAAATTATCTTTTTCAAATCCTTGTGTTAAAAGCATGTATCAATCACCTCCGCTCGAAATCCAAACCTAGTTGGGATCCTTGTAAGAACCAACTCAAGTAACGTGTCACCTACCCTTTTCTCCTGGTTGACCATTATCTCCACTATCCCCAGGTTGGCCAGGCTGACCAGCATTACCAGACAATCCACGGTCACCTTTCTCACCTTCAAAGTAAACCACCAACATGACTTATAGCTACAGCTGGTAGTGGAATATTTTGTGCCGTATATATCCTTTTCAAGCTAATAACAAGCACTAATCTATAAAATTATCAATTCAACATTTGCAAGTATTTCTGAGGGTTCAATGGGATAGTACATCTTTGAAGTTGACACCCTCTTTAAACTTACCTGGCCGTCCGTCCTGCCCTGCTTCTCCATCTTGCCCCGGTGGCCCTGCAACCCCTGGGATACCTATATCACCTTGGCGGCCACCTTGCCCCGATTCACCCTTCTGACCTTTGATGGCTGAGATACCTGGTAAGCCGGTGTTACCTTTCTGACCAGGTGCACCAGGCTGACCTAAAAAAGAAATGTGTTGTCAGAATTTTTAACAAGTTCACTTTTGGAGCTGAAGAGAGTTTGAATTTTCACTTTGTTGGCCACTCAAAGCTGTATAAGGAGGGTAGGGGGGCTACTGGTCCCTACTTATGATTCAACCATTACGGCTGCTAATGTAGAGTTGAGCAAACTGAGTACTCAGCTGTAGGGTCTTACTGGTTCCTGTTCCGCTAGGCCACCACTCCTATGTCAAGTTAATAACAAGTATCTGAAATCATTGAGTTACCTTGGTCTCCAGATCGTCCTATGTCTCCAGGCTCCCCATCCCTACCAGGAATAGAATCACCAGGTACTCCTGGCTCACCATCACGTCCAGGACTACCGAATGGCCCACGATCCCCTACAAGAACAATCAGTAATATAGACAATATAAGCAAACCAATTGGAACATAAAACATTATATCATAATATAAACATCGATGGACCTGACTCTTGTGGAACCATTTGCTTTGTTGCTAACATCTCACTACCGAGTTGATAATTTGTGCCAATCTAACTTTAAGACAAGCTTTACATGATCAGCGCGCGCACACAGTAGTAATGAAAGCGCAAGATATTATGGACGGTGTATTACCTTTGTCTCCTTTGGATCCATCAGGTCCAGTCTCTCCATTGTTCCCAGGAATACCGAGAGAACCTCTAGCACCTTGCTGGCCTGGTGTTCCCACAGCTCCCTTAAAACCACGGGGACCCTGGGCACCAGGAATGCCTGCAATACCAGGAACACCCTGCCAAGAGGAATAACCAGGGCAAGTTAAACGTTATAAATCGCTCATGCTCTACCAAAGCAATATCTACCAAAGGCTATGAAGTTGCCTTACCTTATCCCCTTGTGGTCCATCCGCACCAGGCCCACCAGGGAAACCCTTCGATCCTGGTACACCCTGAGATCCTCTATCACCGGGTACTCCACGGAAACCTTTCTCCCCACTCTCACCCGGCATACCGATGCCTGCTGGGCCTTGGTCACCAAAATCACCCTTTCCACCATCAAAACCACGATTTCCTTTTATTCCGGTAGGGCCAGCAGGTCCTTAGAAGAGGAAAACATCTCACTAGGTTTATAATCAATCGTTATAATCAATTGCTGGCTTAGGTAATAATAATACAATGACGCTTGTATAGTGCTTTATAAATGCTTCACATAAATACCCCTGGTCATCGAGACACGAGATCAGAGTATCAGCAGTTTGGGATTAGTGATACCTCATATTCACCCTCACAGGCAATATCCCACGGGCGAGCGTTATCCCACGGCCATAGTACTAGTACAACATTAATTCATAGAACAGCTTTAAAATTAAGAAGGTTAACAATATGCAAACTGATTTGCATTGAACAGACACTATCAACACTAAATCTTTACCAAAATGGGTTTTCAGATTCTCTCTGAAACTCTTTCACTTGAAACTGCAGATTATCTGCAAAGATAAATTATCCATCTTACCTGGGGGTCCACGTTCCCCGATATCTCCAGCCGGGCCTGGGGGCCCCCTAGGACCTTGAGGTCCAGCCTGTCCTGGTTCAGATATAAAGATGTGTTCTCCACGTGCACCTGTTGGAATTATGTAAAGTGATTATGTAAAGTGTCAATCAGAAACACATATGGACCTGTTAGTAGTATTGTAGCATTGTAGTATGCAGCTTGGTGAAAGAAGCAAGAAACTGAAAGGATGTTTAAAATCCGACATTCGGTTCTGTGTTACGTGGAAGACCTTGTCATTTAACGACAGTATTTCAGTCGTTTTAGGGGAAAATTTGAAAAGTGAAGATAAATCAACGTACAACTCACTGCTACAAAGGAATGGATACCAAAACAAAAACCACAAACTGTTACGACAGATGACTATTACTGATTGACACTAGGGCTGTGGTCACCACTTGCCTTCGGAGCCAGGAGGTCCACGAGGTCCAGCTTCTCCCTTCTCCCCAATAGGACCTGAAGGTCCAGGGTAGCCCACAATGGAAGCCCCTTGTTCCCCTGGTTGGCCCGAGCGTCCCTGCTGACCAACAGGACCGGCATTTCCCTGTAGACCAGGCTCACCCTTCTGACCCTACACACAAGAAATATGTTTGGGGGAAATGTGACTAATTGTCAGATTTTTGAATAATTCAAGGGTTGTTGCAGTGGGTGTAGTATATAATGTATCATATTTTCGTTGTGACTTTCATATCTTTGTGTGCTGTTTTGGGGAGGTATTTGGAGTGTTGTAAGTAAAATACAAAATTAACCAAATATTTTTGGCATCTTAGGTAGAAGCTAATAAATTTACAAGCACTTGCAGTTGGCCCATATGGTATTTAGCACCATGACAAGGAACCTTTTACTTGTGATGTCCAGCTCATTGTAACACCTATTTCCTCTCTCTGTGGTTGCTCCTACCTTAAGTTGCGCTGTGAGGTTGCTTCCAAGTAAACAGGGTGGTCCCGCTAAACCTATCGCTCCTTTCACTCCAGACGAGCCATAGAATCCCCGTTCTCCTTTGCTTCCTTTATCCCCAATAGGACCAGGCAGTGTCAGCCCACGGTCTCCTTTATCTCCCCTCTCACCAAATGGTCCTGCATCTCCTGGGGCACCCTGAAGCAGATTACAACAAAGGAGGCAGGCAAAGATGGATAGGATGCACAAGTCATTCAACAAATGTGGCTTAATATTCTGACCAGGTTCCCAGTAACTACCGTACATTTTCTCCAGGTTTCCAGTAACTATTTTACATTTTGTTCAGGATCCCCATAATTAACTTACATTTTGTCCAGGTTGGCCATTAGCTCCCACCTCTCCTCTAGGTCCCTGTTGCCCTAGAGGGCCTTGGGGTCCGTCATACCCTGGTAAGCCAGGCTCCCCTGCTGGTCCAATGGATCCTGGGTCACCTTTAGCACCACTGTACCCAGGGGGGCAACTGATACAAGACCTACCAGGCTCACCTGCAAACAATTATTGCATTTAAATATTTTGCTCTCATCTTGTTTTAATATTCAACCATATTTTAGTATACAATGTGAATAGCACATGTTTTAGAACCATGCTGTCCCCGAAGACACCTATTCTCAACAAGACTTTAAGAGTGCTTTTGTATAATCTTGTCATATTACAGGCAAAGATATGATTGAGTAAACTGATGATGTTACTTGATGTATTCAAACCTAGGACCACCCCCTCAACTTTTAACAACTTACCAGCTCTTCCTAAGAATCCTCTGGGTCCTGGGTTGCCAATATCTCCAGGGTTCCCATTGGGCCCAGGAGGGCCTGGGGGACCCTGGGGACCTACGGTGCCTTCAGAGTTGCCTGGGATCCCAGGAGAGCCTTCCCCCAAAAAGAACAATAATACAATAGTTTAATCAAAACAATAGTTTAACACAGCAAGTATTTACATATTGGGCAGGCTAATTTAAAGCTACATTGCCTAGTTCAATGTGAAGCCCATATTGGCCATCTCAATTTGAAAACCAAATGAAGTCAGTCAACATGTGGTTTATGACACACCACAAACTCCGAAGCATACAAAAAGGCTAACTAGGTTCACCTTGCGCTCCCTTTGTAGCTGGTAAACCAGGAGAACCAAATTGGTTGAATGTCCCTAACCACAAACCTACCTACGAAACCAGTCTCTCCAACGGGTCCAGGTGGCCCAGGGTTGCCTTGCCGTCCAGGTATACCATCCATACCCGGTGGACCCTGCACAGATACACCAGTCATCCCCACGTCACCCTTGGGTCCCTCTCTGCCTGGCACGCCAGGAGCACCAAACTGGCCCGGTGGACCGGGACGTCCTGTTATGACGGACCACAATAGTACGTTAATTCCTTCACGAACAATTGAGTTTAACAAAGGCGATGACGGAGAACAACAATTATATTGCCACAATCCATCCTACTTTTCACCACCAAATTCTCATTCTGGACGTTGCACCATTTTTATGACCTCCTGTTATAATTAATGATAGCAGAACCTTGGATATTCACATCGCAGAGACGGTGCTTTTTCCCATAAATAAAGTACACCAGTATAAAACAATGTATCCACGCCACCGGCGACTTCGCAGAAATTCCTACAAAAATGGCTGTTGGTATTTAGTACCAGGTTTTCATGTTGACAGAATAACTAATGTTTTTAAAAAAATGGAGCCTGGTGATTCCCCACCCCCCCTGATGTATTACCTGACTGTCCCTGGTCTCCCTTCTCCCCAATACCAGGTAGCCCCTGTGGCCCAGGAGGACCTGGAGGGCCATTGTTGCCTGGTTGGCCTTCTACACCTTGTAAACCTGTAGGAAAACAACACTAGACACACTTAGACACGACTACACAAGTAGATTGAACCTTCACATGGTGGGAATAGTTATGCTTAGGGCTTTTAAAATATGTATTTCGGTTGTTAGGGTTTCACCATGTATCTCATTTCTTGGTCAAATCTATAGAGTTCCTCCATGTTTCAACCACTGTGCTCTACTCATAGTCACATTGCATCCCACTTGGGTCCTGTTTGCGTCCTGCTTACATCCATATGGAAACCAGGTTTGAACAGTGAATCTGTTAATGATGTTTTCATTCATGACTTTTACCCCTTGATCCTTTGTCTCCTGGTGGTCCATGGGGTCCAGGTGGGCCATCCCGCCCCTGTGGGCCTTCTGGGCCCGGCGCACCGATGCCCGTAGAATCAGAAGGTGTGCCCTACAAATGGGTTGCGGTAGATGTAGAAGGTCAACATAATGTACAGTAGGTATGTGGTTCAGAGAATTACAAAAACCAAACCAAATTAATTAAATTGATGACCCACAGCATATGATGTTAGCCCTACCAAACTATAGAGATTTGTTGATTTTCTAGAGTGACATGATGTCCTACTGTATTAACTCACCGGTGGGCCTTGTATACCCTCACGGCCTTCCACACCCTTGTCACCTTTTTCACCCTGGAACGCAGATATAAATAATAAGAAATATCAATAATAATTTATCTCAATCAGTTCGTGTGATATTGATGCTGTCCAATGAGGTCGAAACAATATGAGTTGTGAGTCACATAACGGGTAAGGGCCATAATTCGAACATCTAGACTGGTTCCATAAACTTTGCAACCAAAAATACATACGAGAGGTACTTCATAGATAACACTGACTTCCTTTGACTAATGGTCCTTTAATGTTACGCAGCAATCAGGCAGGTGGCCTGGTGGTTCTTCACCACTGTAGGGCTCAGGTTTGAATCCTGGCGTTGCTGCTATGTTAATTGATGTTGTTAGATCGCAACTTGACCCCATGACTACCCGGTTTCTGGGGCTTTCCTCCCACCGCTAAAACCATAACTTTTTCAGCATGGAACACACACTTTATGAGTAGGCAATCAAACCTGTGGTCTGACACTTACCGTAAGACCATTGAAGCCTGGTGCACCTGGCACACCAGGGGTTCCTGCTTGACCTTTGTAGCCAAGCCGCCCTGAGGGACCATCTTTACCAGGCTTACCCTATACAAATTAACAAAACAACAGGAGCTGCGTCAGCATTGTGTCAGGGAGACTGCAGTACTCCATTAGCAGCATCTGGAGAACTCAGGGTTCAATGACAGAGCCAATATGGTGGTGGGGGGGGGGGGCACTACAGTCCTCAAGATGATTGAAGTCTCTCGCTTCTAAAACTGTCAAATCTTCACCTCATGATACATATCCTTGCTATGTACTAAACAAAACTATATAACCTCATTATACAGACGCTTGTGGTGTGCTAAACTAAATTATATCAGGTCATGATAAGCCAATTTGTAAGAAAACCCTACTGGTTTAAGGTGAAGTAATTCAGCGTGGCTGCGCAGTCAACAGCTTCCCAGTATTCCAATGGGTGTTGTTGGTAACATGCAATGGGTTAAGGATACAATGGGCATAGGAGTAATCATAATGACATATTACGCTAATTGTAGTGGAGTATAACATGTGAACAATTGCAATGGCATCCACTATTTACTTACCACACGTCCCGCAGGGCCATGCTCTCCCTTTGGTCCCTTCATGCCAGTATCACCTCCGGGCCCCTGGACATCACAACAATAATAACAGGGTTAAAGATTGTAACCACAAGGTACAGACTGTCTTACATTACGTAAATTAGTTGGGTACTGGGTTACAGGAGTAAAGACAACGGACGAACCATATGTTTGAATTCGTTGCAAGTTGGTGGTCAAAGACACAAACACAATCAAGCAAAGAGACACAGACAGAAAGATAATACAATATCTTATAATTCCCTGATCCCCCTTTGGTACAAGAGCATGACATCCACGTTTGTTGTAGTTAGGGTATAAGTGTAGTAATATCGTGTCATTCTGTGCTTGCAATCTTCATTGTTAAAAATAACTCACGATAATTCCCCGGTAGCCCTTATCTCCACGGTCACCTTTCTCTCCTCGTGAGCCCTGTTGTAATAAATACAAACACAGAGTAAACAATGAATGACAAATAGAGACAGATATTTTACAAGAAACAATTAATTAGGCTTGTGAGATATGTCTTGATGTTTCACGAAGGTCTAAGTTTGGGGTTTTAGTTAAAATTAATATCATTAAAGAATTAATTGACTGCAATCTATAAAGATTCACTCGTCAATATACCTGCAACAAGAAGGAAATAATTTCCTACACAAATTTGTTTGAAATCAAACTAACCTTCATGCCCCTGTCTCCCTTCTCACCATAGAGAACCTCACTGGAATTGATACCCCCAGCAGAAACATTACCACAGGATTCACCAGGGGGGCCAGCAGGACCACGGTCACCCTGAATGGGACAGCAATACAAACAGGTGCTGTTGAAGTTTCTACATGGTTGCATGGATGGGTGTTGCATGGATGGGTGTTGCATGGATGGGTGGGTGGTGGATGGATGGGTGGTGCATGGATGGGTGGTGCATGGATGGGTGGTGCATGGATGGGTGGTGCATGGATGGGTGGTGGTGGATGGGTGGTGG
>JAVCKS010001138.1:0-26940 GCA_032273685.1 Pteraster tesselatus | reverse complement strand
TGGATGGGTGGTTGTGGATGGGTGGTTGTGGATGGGTGGTTGTGGATGGGTGGTTGTGGATGGGTGGTTGTGGATGGGTGGTTGTGGATGGTTGGTTGTCGGTTTACACAACCATGGCTGCTCAGTTAGGTAGATTTGTGCTGTTGTTTATGCATTTAGTAGGACTGCTACATGTACTTACTGGTATTCCTACTTGTCCTTCGTAGCCAACACCAGGGTACCCTCTTGGTCCCAGGGGCCCCTGGAGCCCTCTCTCTCCCTGTAAACAAAAATGGGTTAAGGTTTTAAACAATGAAATGCTACGTAAACTAAGCATAATGGGTGGCTGCATTTCTGGTAGCTTACAACATTACTCTTGTATCTGCATGTGCATATGCCCAAAGTTTATGCTAGGAATTCGATAAGCTTAAATGCAACATTTTCTGCTACACTAAGTGCAGCATGTACAATAACAATATTAAGATTGACAAAAATCAATCGTATTTGTGTGATGCATGTATTAACTTATACATTTTCATCTTTCAACCAAAGTTGAACTCTTTAGAAACCACGCTATATGCTGGGAATATGCTATAGTTTCAAATTAATCAGAGTTTTTTTACAGAATCTTTTAGACAACCATGTTGGCTTTTAGAAAATACTGAAGGAATTCAAACAAAAATCAGTAAAATCAGCTAATGATTTAGGCACACAATGTTATTTCATAAGAAAAAAGCAGCAGTATTCTAAAGGGTTAAATGAGCGAGATCTTACGGAAGGTCCCTCTGTTCCACGGTCTCCTTTAGGCCCATTGTATCCAGGTACTCCACCTTGGCCCTGCAATAGACAGACAGAAAACCACCCGGTAATGTAACATCACTAACAACTCACAGAAGAATTTCTACACCACTGCCAATGCGGTTTACACCTAAGAAGTAATGAGGTTTTGACTGACCGGTATACCAGGTTGTCCAGAGGGGCCACGATCGCCTTTATTTCCTGGTAAGTTCACTGCTGGTTCACCTGGTCCACCCTACAATAACAAGTATTAACACAATATCATTATGCTACTCCCAGAGCAATCAACTAGATGAATACATTTCTACAGGAGACCAATTTATATCCAGCCTACGAATGGTTACTACGCCTTAGGTGTTGTAAAAATACTTGAGAAAACATATATGTATGGTTGAACAATAACATGCAAGATGAAACACCTCGTTCAAGAATATGAGTGCCAGGACTAGGAGACAAACCCACTCTGATAACAGAACATCTGAAGAGTGGTGGACTGGACCATACTCAGTCCAACATATTGTTGATGTATGCTAGCAAATTATGTTTTAGGGTTTGTTCGAGGATTTATTAGGTACACAAAAGTATTATCAAGCAATGCTCAATTTAATAGATGCTGACTAATATAATTTTGAACTATTTTGCCTACTGTAGAATGAAAAACTTGGTGTACTGTACTACTGTATAAATATGTGAATTAGATAGCATAATTACAACAGGAAATATGCTTTATCAGTTGCCTTATCCTAATTAGTTTGGGAAGTTTGTGTCTCGGCAGCAACTGCGCTTGATCTAGAAATGTAGCTGCTATGAGTTTTAGTTCATTCTGAGACAGGTGATGTCCATTCTTGAGGAAACAGCTTAATTGAGCCATAAAGAAATGTGAGTTGCAAAACGAGTAGCAATGTTTAAAGGGACACTAGCAGCAGATTTTAGAGGTCCAAATCCATAATGATAGCAATAGTGTATCTTTAAGTGAACTTAATGATCTGCACTTAACAGTGACTCAAATAACACCTGTTATAACACCTGTAAGTAAAGTCAATATTTCGACCTGCTGTTCAATTCAATAGGTGTAACTAATTGGTGCCGAATTTAAAGTCCCAATATAGTATCTGACAAATTTACCACTTCAACAGACAACTGGCGTCATTGTAGTGAAGTGTTAATCGTCACAGCAGCATCATGTATTTCCTTTACATTACAAGAATTGGTTACTTTTTATGACTTTTAATGTTTGTACAGATTAAGGCATTTGACTTCATTGCCATTGGAAAAGCTATGTTTAGTGCAATACATGTATCTAAGGCACTATACGTGTAGTTTAGGCACACAGTTAATAAACAAAAAGCCAAAGGCATGGCCACAGATGGACTTTGTATTGTTTTTCCCTTCAATGACAGCTGAGAAATAAAGAAAAGAAACGTCAGCTGGTCAGCTGAAACGTTTTAACACCAAGTAATTTGTTTCCCTTGTCTAGTTAATCAAGAGCAGCTCTCGAACAATTAATGGCAGAAGTGCACCATGTAGTAGACTGGCTAACGACAGTAAAATAGGAATTCCCAAAGGATGGGTTATCCTTACAGCTCTAAACACTGAAGGGGAGGGGAAATGTAGCTGGGGGGGAAAAGGAAACACCTATTACTCATTGCACGTATAAGATCGCCCTACCGGTCAGGAAACAGCTCATTTATGTATGGATTTGTATAGGAAACCCTAGGATTGCTATCTCAACGGCAGTAGACTATGGTTAGATTTGGGGGGAGGGGGAGGGGGGGGAGGGGATTACTGGGGGAACTTTAGCTGCGGGTTGAATTCTTATGGCAGGGTCACAATTATGTCAAATGGACATTTCTCTTCCAACTCAAAGCATCAATGCCTTGCAGTGAGAATAGTAAAACAGCACAGTGGGAGCAATCCATTTGGATACATTTTCCACCACTCACAAACACTTTTCAAAATGGACATCTATGTTTCTTGCAACTGATATTTACATGTAACTTTAACAGGTTGATTACTACACTGTGAACCTTGTAGAAAGTGCAAGTAACACACCCCCTAATTACTTGAGACATTCTTAGAAAATATCAAATGACTGCCTTCCTCAAAACTCTCTGAATCATACAGAAAGTGTTTTCTGCAGTTGTTATTAGGGAGTTAATCTCACTTCCTTCTGTTGGGAATTTGGTACGTACAAATAACCAGACAATACATAATAACATGGGACCGGCTCTGCCAACCACCACTTGATATATAAGGCTCCTGTATTAAAACCATTTCCTATGACAAAGACCATTATCATCTGGTAACACACTTTCATGAAGTAGAAGGCTACACAGCTCTTGGCCAATGACATACAAACCCACAATGTCTATACATGTCAAAATGGGTTCAGAATGGTGCTAGATCAGTTAGAACCATCATCAGGAGAAGTGTCAATCTTTGGAGCTTACAGTATGTAAAGGACAGGGCAGTGTTTCTATAAACAACCATTCGGTTGAGTTATACTCAAATTATCAATTGCAACATTCACAGCTTCAGGAGCTTATCAAATAATGCTCATCAAGCAACATACCTTTTGTCCCATCAAACCAGAGGTTCCTTGGGGTCCTTCAGGCCCTGTTCCAGGTAGGCCTGCGTCACCAGGATCCCCCTGTAGGAATAGAAGCAATATGAATATCTCAGTTAATGAGTTCTCAACTCTCTCCACACATTCCAAGACTGCAAAAATGGATCATTGTTAGGACGTTGATCATTGGTACTCCCTGTAATAAGGTTAATGAAGAGAGCCGACGGTTCAGCATGTTTGCATCTGCTGAACAAGAATGTGTGCTGAATGCGTAGCTAAGCTTTGTGAAGTTATCTTAGGGAGTTACATATGTATACAGTAAATCCACTGCAGTTTAACCGTTAGCAAATCCGGCTCACAAACAATAGACTGTTCGATTGATTTCCATTACCAGATTCAGCTCGCAAACAGCAGGGTATTTTAAATAACAAGATGGATTTGCCTTCAATATTCATGTTATCATTAGCAGTTTAGAACACTATTTTGCACATTTATGTAAACTGGTCAACAGAGAGCAGGTGATGTGTCACGTAACTTCACTTATGATTCAAGCACAAAGCAAGCACACTGTCGCTAACATGTTATCTATGTCAAGGCAAACGCATACCAAGTTCCAGGACAAAGCAAACACACTGGCAGGTCTAAGGCCTAAGAATGTACTTTAGAACTATACCTTAGTGCCATTACAACCAGGCATTCCATGCTCGCCTATGGCTCCTGCAGGCCCAGGTAGTCCTGGAAATCCAGAAGAACCAGGGTATCCAGGGACACCTTGACTGCCCTGTTAGGTAAAACGCACAAAGATTCAATGGAAAACATACACCTGGTAATAGTTGTTAGAAACATTCGATGGTGAACAAAAATCTTACAAATTGCATATTATATCATTCTTGGATTGATGTAAATTAAGAAAGTTATTCTGACCACAATCAGACAATTCATTCAACAAAAACAAATTAAAATGCTGGTAAACCTAGGTTTCACTAATAACATTTAATTACTATTATTCTCTTCATATATTTTTATAAACAGGATTTGTGTGAAGAAAAGTTGATTTGTATAAGTTGTTGGTCTCTACCAGTATGCAGACGCAGCGAATGGGCGTGAACAAAGCTATTGACACAAAAACAATCAACATGAATTCTTGCACTTCTAGAGTTACATTTGAACATTGTGCACCGACATATCTCAGCACCTAGTCAACACATTTATTGTTAGTGTATGACCTACTCTGTAGCCCTTTGGTCCAACTTCACCTGGTTCTCCCGAACTTCCCTGTTGAGAATAGAAATATGTACAGATACAACATGTTATACAAGTGGGAATATGCAAGAAAGTGCAGATTGAACCTATAGGGGGCATTGCCATGTTGTACACACCCACAGGGCTGATTACAGAAGGTCATGACCCAGTCAATTGGTGAAGGTGTTGTGTCTTAAGTTTGAAGGTAGGGAACCACAACTTTCCTTGGGGAGGGGGGGAGAGGTGGAAGTAAATGTACACATCTTGACACATGTTGACATCTTTTACAATGTATTATGGCTGTTTGCAAACAACAAAACAAACTTTCCCATCCTAAAAACTAGCAGTAAAGATTGTGTCAATTCACCTTTGAGGAGAGGGGCAGGCGGACGGACAGAGGGACGGACAGAGGAGCGGACAGAGAGTTAGACGGAGGGAGGGATTTTTTACATTTTGTCCATCATATTAACCAAAGCTACGTTAGGGGTATCCATTATCAAGATTACCAATTGTCCTTTCGGTCCGGATGGACCTTCTGGTCCTGTGAATCCAGGTTGGCCAACATATCCAGGAATCCCCTTGTATCCAGGATCCCCCTAATAACCAGAATGTGAAAGATTATTACTACAATTACAAATGTGAAAAAGTGGTCTGTAATATTATTGTATTATCAATTAAAATATATAGCATAGATGTTTAGTGCTTTGCATGGTGAGTTGGAATCAGTGAAGTTAGGGCTTCCAGAATACAACCCTGTACACCATGTTAGCCCTCTATTTGCAGTCCTCTGTTTAGCACCCCTTTCCATTACAGCACCTATAGTTACATGTATGTTTTTATAGATAGACAGTGCTTCACAAACTTGTGCAAGTAATAATTATTATTGTTAGATCCTGTTGTCACATCCGCAGCAGGGGACTGCAATTATAGACATGAGTAGACCCATTGTACTTCCATTGTTATACAGTCTAAATAAGAATGTCCTTCACTCTGTCCAAATTGACAATAAAAGCTAACACACATGGATTTCATTTGAGTGCAGGAAAAACTACAGACTGTCTGTGTATGCAAATAAACCATATTGTTCTAATTATACCTATCAAAACAAACCTAACTGGAAATAACTCTGGCATACTTCCCAAATTGTGTGATTATGTTGGGGCATTAATGTTCATGAAACAATAGCTTTATTATTATTATTATGACTAAAAATAGCCTATTTTCAAAACATGTCGTAAACTTATGATTTAGCTCAACAATTTTAGGCTATTAAGTTTGTTATTGTTTCTAAAAAAATATCCAGGAAAATGGGCTTCCAAAAGTTACAGGACTATCACTTTTTCTTTCTTTTAATACAGTACTTAAGCCCCCCAAACACACACATAATTGTACATTTTTTTGAAAAATCGCAAAAACAGACAAGTTTTGAGAATCTATAAAATTGCGAATTATGACTTTTACAGGATAGTACCGTTACTCCCCCTGTGTGATGGGAAAAGTCACAATGTGGACATTCACAATACACTGATGAAAATCAACCTTTATGATTGACTTGATTTATCAGTGTTTTCCCTGGTTTCTGCTTGAATGGTTCTATAAACAGTTCCTACTGCATCTTGTTTACTTGGCATTGAACAGAATAAACCCACTTGTCTCAATAGACAACTACATGTATGACCTTACCTCTGCCTTTGCCAAAATAACAAAACTGACAGGAAAACAACTGGATATCAAGGATTCCACTTTGACTTGAAATTATACAAGTTGAAATACTGTACAAGTGTACAGTCATATAAGGTTGACCTCAATAATAACTGTTTCTTTGAGAACTTTATCAACCCAATATGACATCGTTCTGTCAGCAATGTTTCATGTAGTATCTGAGTAAACCAGGACATTCTACCAATCACTAACATCATTTGGGGCTGTTGGGGTTCATTCCTATTGCTACAATGACATGTGCAGGACTACTAACAGTTCACACACGTCATTCAGCTACAGCACACATGGTTTAGATCAACAGTAATTTGACTGTGTTGCTACAGGGGTTCATCATTCCAGGCTGCAAATTAACCACAGGAGTGGCAGCAAATCACATGGGTGTCCCCCTTGCTTTGATTTGTACAGGTCCGAAACTAAAGATAAAGTACCTAATTCTAATCTTGGTATCAGTAAATAATTAACGCCAAATAAACGTGAAATTGCAGTTATTGCTGTGAGTTTAGTAGAATCAAATCTGCACATTATTGAAGGAAAGAAGGTTTCTTATTTAGCCGTGATAGAATTTGTGTCTGTGTTTACATTGTAACAGTTGTGTTGGCCTTTCAAAGTTTCCATAGTGAACTTTTAACAAGTCTGTGAATCTGTACAAACCTTTTCTCCTCTGGTTCCATTGCATATACACTTATCCTTCAGGCATCCTACACAGGCCTGCAGAGAATTGAAAATAATTGTTCAATTAAACTTGTTGAAATACAATATAAAACATATATACCGGTAGTAATAGGGTTACTACATTTGCTAATTAGATATACTAAGCTAATAATTTATCAGGCCCAATTTCATACATGTAGTGCTGCTTAGTGTACATGTAACAAGTCACAGCCGATTAAAAAAAGACATGTGTTCATATTAACATTGCAACAGTGCAACATTTAATAAGTTTATAATCTTCATCATAAAAGTGAGGCTAAAACAGAAATGTAACTGTCTTTGGTTGCATCATGGCTTGGTAGCCAATAAATGGCTGGAGGAATGCGGGGCGTGGGAACAGCCACTGGGCCTAATCTACTATTTATAAACCATTTTAGGATCATTTCTGAATAATATAAACCTAACATGAACACAACGGATGGGAGTGACTGGAAAGAACCAGACCATTAGACAAGTTTGTTATCACATCAGATCAGTTTCAGGAAATATGCAGTCTGGCCCAGTTTTAGCTTCAGACATTATCTCTGATCATGCCAATGCTAGATAAATGTGGACACAGATTGTCTAGACATCACACAGGCAGTACTTTACTAGACACTATCTAGGCAGAATACCTAGGTGCTACTGTTATGGTATAACAAAATAAAAGAGATCTGTGTGTCTGAATACCCTATTACAGCATTCTAACTTGTTTTATAAATTAACCACAATTGTAACCAGCTCCGACTAAAAATGAGTCTGCACGTATGTTAGAGCTCATTTTAACTTCTTGCTGTGCTCTTGGAAAAATATTTCATGTCCAATAATATAGTGCTGAGACAAAGGGCCAATGGTCTAGAAAATCGTAGGGAAAAAACACCTTTCAATATCTAAGTTGCACCTGGAAGCATCAGACTTCATTTTGCATAGGAGCCACTTTGTTTATGATTAGAGAATAATAAATGACCCTGTCTAGTCCAGTGAATTAAACAATAAAATACTTGAACTCTTGGCCAGACAACTCAAGCTTCCCATACCAGACCACCCACTGACACATTTCCTTAAGACAAATATTTTATAATTGGGACATAATTACAAAAGCTAAGTAAATGTCAAGGGAGTGCATAATTCAATTAACAAGTTCAATGTTGTTGGGGTAATGTTGGATGGTTCAAAAATACATTTCACAAAAAAAAAAATTTAAAATGGGTTTGGACTTTTTCCCCAATTTTCTCAAAATAGCGATTTGCAACATCCGACGGGTTTTCCCATATCGCATCACATTCATACACTAACAAGATTTCAATTTATTGTAAGTGTACAAAAATCTATTGGATCCAATCAATTGAGAGTATGCTTTTTCTTTTTTGTGTTAGGTGCAAGATGTTTTCACTATTCTGAATGCCAAAAAGTACTCTGAAAAGACAGAAAAGAGAGAGATTGCGGTGAAGTGGCTCCAAAACATTTTTTCTTAAAATGGAAATCATAGATTAAAAATTCTATACATATATTTATGTATACAAATAGGTATCCACAATAGTATGATAAAACTTTAATGTCTAACTTTACTTTCCCTCTAAGCAATCCAAAAGGTGGTTAATTCATGCCTTGCTATATTTGTTTTGTTTCATCGAGATTGCAAAGAAGGCTACACTACCAGATTTGTGTGGTTTGTGTGGTTTGCGTGGGATGCTGTGGGATTACAAATAATGCTGTGGGTAATAACTACGTCATGGTACTGGTATGGTGTTCTCTAAACATTCCACTAGACCTAACCCCTACAATCCCACATGTCCACAAGATGACCCCATATTCACCAGTTCTAGTACTGGTATCATTTCATATTTTGTTTTATAAGGACCTTTAGAAAGAGACCCGTTTCTGGGGGCTGGGTAAAAAAAATTGGGAATTTTTTCTAGAAATTTCTTAAGATTAACTGAAACAAACCAAAGCCTAATACATATACCGTATTTAAAATATATATTTTTTAGTTTAAAATTCTGGAAAGGTTGAAAACGGTAAATTTCATTTATTACAAAACAATTTTCTCTACCCCAAAACAGGATTCTATCTAACTTGTTTCCATTTGAGAGGCTGATTCGAACTTTAGGATGTTTGCTAAATAGTTTTAGGCCTATCTTTCAGAATACAGTTTGATTTAAAAACAACAAAAAATTTACAAAACAAAAAAAGAAAACTTCACCATTAATCAGAAACACATTTTTGTTCTATGTGGGGTGTCCTGGGGTTAAACCTGAAACTGTGTAATTGGATAAAGTGTTATGAACAAGTTGAGACCTCTCAGTTGGTGTGACCCCTCAGTTGGTGTGACCCCAATGTAACCTGTTAGGGTGTGGTGTGGCTGAATAGATAAATTACTGTGAGGAAAATGGAGCAAGTACAGTACTGTATTTAGTGGCATATAGCATAGCATAGCAAGACATTTCCAGAAGGGCTAAGGGCAGAATGGGGTGAGAAGGACAGAGGGGGGAAAGAGGGGAGAAAGAAATATGGCAACATTTTGTGTAGCATTTATTTATTTATTTATTTCTGCTTGTAAATGAAGATTTACACAAATCTTTGAACTGCAAACAAATTTTAGACCTACCAGTTAAAGCAATACCACAGTCAGGATAATTTGTTGTGGACTATATATGTAAGATTTATCACATGATGTTCAATCTTTACAGATTGAGCTCATCATGAACCAAAAACTCTCAAAAATTCTAAAAATTATTCAGAACAATCATTTATGTTTCACACTATGGAAGTTCTCTTTCTCTCCCAGAACTGAATTACATATGTACATGTGTAGGCTAAATTTAATTGTTGTTGGTTTTCATCACTGCCTTGAAAACGAACCTCTTGAGAAGACTGAAACATTGGATTAGAAACTTTCCTAACTTTGCGAACAGTTTTACTAAAAGAAATTGCAGGTTTTTGAAAATACTAGGCCTAAAGACATTTTGCCTAAAATAAAGCAATAAACCTATATTTAAAACAATTCAAACCTGAGGAAACTTTACAGATATAAATAAAATTGTATCCAATCCATGACGTTTAAACTTTGCAAAAAATTCAAATATTACCAGTTGTAAGTTTTATACCTATTCCGCTACTATAGGCTACTACAGGCAACTGCAACTAGCCACTAGGCTACTACTACCGTAGTTATAGTACACGTACTATTAAATATTATAACACCCCCCTAGATTCTGTCTTAGTGCATCACGCGATATCTTATATTTTACTAAAAAGGCGCACAAACGACGATGTACTATCCCATAGCAACCAATGTACTACACCATTAGCAACCAGGGTACTAAACTGAGCTGCGTGGTACATATACCAAGCATCTATTGTTAGTGTACAGCACGTCACACACTTCGAACACAATCAGTTGTCTGTTTTTTTCTGTATATAAATCGATAGCACAAATGTATACGAGTATGACAACCGTGTGCAAGGATGAAAATAGACTGTGATCCTATTTGCGACTTGCTTCGCAATAATAATGGAATCTAAGTAGGATGACTGCAGAAAATCCTCGGTATTCGTTAAGAAATGTATCAATATTTGACTGCTGCCTTTTACTCATGCTGCCTATGGTTAAAACTTCTTCCTGAGTTCCTCGTGTAATTTCAAATTAAGGTACATTTGGGAAAATATACGAAGGGAAACCGGCGGTTAGCACCCGAATTCTTTCCAAACATTTAGCCATTGTACTTTAACAAAGGCAGTTATCATGTAACACCCTTGAAAATCTTAAACAAACTTTCACATTTCCGCGTGTTAAATTAAGACGATCGCCTGCGATGCGTGCAACAGCTTGACTCGCCGACGCCGCGCGGCCAGCCGAGCTCGTTGAGGGACCGTCTTCAAAATTGCAAAATATAAAAATGGCAGTGGAATAAAAAGTTCACCTAGCTATAGGCCTACTGGATTTCTGTTCACTAACCTTTTCAGGAATTTAGGAACTCAATTGTACACACAAAGAATTTGTTTTTAAGGAAAACAATATATATTAAAGTCTGTCATTCAAATGCCACTGTTTTTAAAATACTTATATAAACAAATAAGAAGTTTAAAATGCGATGAAAACGAAGGTAACTTACCGATTCTGCCCGCTGCACCCAAACGAATAGAATCAGTAGGCAGCACACGAGGACGTGCCGTTCGATAACTTCTCGATACTTCATCCTAAAATAAATAGTTACAAAAGTCTGTATAACAAACAAGAGGGATAATAACTCCTCTACCCTTTTTTGAAGACTCGCCTGGATGATTTGAAATTGGTCAAGATTTCTGCAAGATTTCAGGTAGAAAGCTCAGCTATTGTGAGCCATTCTGGCAGTGAAAACGACACACCATCAAACGGCCGAGCCGGACGATTCGCAAGATTCCGAATATTTTGCACTTGGGCCGCATCACCGACTACGCGTTTACTTTACTCACGGAACTATTTTTTCTGAAGAGAAATTTAACATAAATTATAATTTGGTTACCTTGTTGCTTACGTCAATAAAATAAGATAAGGATATTTTATATACTCAAACCATATTCTATATCAAAATCAATAAAATGTACAAATTATAGGTAGTTATTTTTTGGTACTACTTTGTTCTGGCGGACTGTTTGATACTAGTGCTAAAAAGACGTCGTGGAGAGGATATTTGCATACTAGAATACGAGTATCCACTGAAAATCGCTTGGCGATTTGAGAAAAGTTTCGATGTGTCATGTTAGGAGAATTTAAAATTAATAAAAACGTATAATTATTTGACTATGGGCTTCGGCGGCCGCTATGATTTCTACGATTTATTTTAAAATGATGTGCAGTTTCCATGTGGCAGTTTTTGCTCCTTGTTTCAAGTAAAATATTGTTTTATTGCGGGACAACATCTTCACTAGTATCTTCAATATTGATATTTTTTTAATTTTAAATATCCCCCAATGAATGGCTCTATCAGATTCTCACGAAGCAAACTGTTGTGGTGATTGAACAAAACTGTAATAATATAGCTCACGATAGAGACAATTGTTGTTAAAACTGTTGTAAATGTTTTTAGCTGGTAGTTCATTATACAGACAGACCATTGTGTTAACATCTTACTACACAGATCACTGTGGTAAACTCAACAAACTAAACGGGACAGACCTTTGTGATAAGCTAAAGAACGTGTATGAGCTGATCGTTAGGCAACACCGCCCTGTTTCATGTAGGATACTAATACAATTTTGATCTCGAGTGTACTTGACGTCTAGACGTCTGGTTTCCAAAAGAAGACATTTGTATTGTAATTGAATTCTGTTCAAGAAATTGTAGGTCAATTATGGCTGTGCTCAGCCCGCGGGACAATCAAAACCGAATACCGTTTTCACAGACATTTCCTTGCAGACTAATGTTTTGTAACCCGGTGTCCCGTACACGTCTGGACGTACTTTGGGATATAGTTTGTACCCGTTTCATTATTATGTGGGACCCATCGCCATCGCCGAGACACTAGACGGGGATGCATGGTCCAGGGCGTAGGTGCCGCCCTAGTAATAGTACATCATGATATTAAAGGGGTGCACAATCGCAACGATTAAATTGTTTCTAAAACGCATCACTGAGGCGAGCCTTATGTTAGTAACCTGTAAGAATTCTGGCAAACAGTAAAGACTACACAGATGGACGTGCCTGGTGAAACATTGTAGTGTTAGATGAAATATAGACAGTTCTTTTTAGAAACGAAGAACTAGGTTAACACCTTTTTTATTGTCTATAATGGTCTACCTACTAGTCTTATTTATTTAAAGGGAATGATAATAATGTCCAATGATTATTTTTCGCCCGAGGAGCACGTTGTGAGCATTTTCCCCACTCTGGGTTTCGGGTGTGAGAATTTGCTGAGGACCAGTACTACATGTGTGTTCCTAGCGTCTGTGTCTTTGTTAGATGAATCATTGGGCAATGATTAACATAGACGTGATAGCGGTATGGATCCAGCTTGTCCCGTCAGACGCCGACTTTATAACGACTCGTGGAGTCGGCGTGGCGGTCAGTGTTACGGTGGACGCCCAAAGCATATTGAATCCCCTCTCCGACCAGGTGGCGTTTTTTTTTGCTGGACACTATCAGAACGGAGCTGTGAATATACAGCGGTCGCATACTCTAAACATGTCAGACTAGTATGCAGTTGCTATAATACAGGGGAAAACAACGTAAAGCCTCTGGTTTGCTGTAATTGCTTATTGTATGTGTATGTATGTCTCATGGTGTATTGTTAGAGTATGGAGTCAGTTTAGATTCTTTCTTTCTTATTAAGATAAAAAGCAAGACATAAACACCACGTTGGTCTAATGAACGGTCAACCGGTACTACGTGCGTCTAGCCAGCCGTGCGGGAGGTAAAACTCACAGTGACTGCATGCGCGGTTTTAGTTAATATTAGTTTACTTAGTGCGTGGCCTCTAGGAACCTTGGCTCTAAACTTGTGAAACCATGCAATGAAAACGAAATATTCGATTACACGACGTAATTTATGGGCCACAACTTCGAATCACTCCCTATGGAAAATAACACGCGTTAGTGTGTTACCTGGGATACTGTTGGGGCAAGCTATTTCTTAGTGACTTATCCATGATATTTAAGTCAGTGCATTTTGTTTAGGGGGGGGGGGGGCTTACATCGGCTAGATAAATCATTATTTCCTCCCTGGAAAGACATTATATACCACAATAATAAAATAGCCGCACCGTATAGTTTTCGAAGTCATACATAAATCAACAAACCGTTTAGTTTCGAAAATGTTTATTTCTTCCAACCAAACACTGTGATAAAACACTACTTGTCACTGTTTGTTTAAACGCAGTGTATTCGTGTAAATATTTACTACCTTATCAAAACACCACACGAGCCGAGCATAAATAAATCCCATTTTTTACAATAGAAAATTAATCACAGCTGTAAAATTCTTTGATTTACGAAATTAGCACTGAGGAACTTATATCAACATATGAGTAAACTTATTTTTGCTACTTTCAGTTTATTCACTCCCCAAGAATGTTTCCCACAACCCCGTGTGTGAATTTAAACCGAAACTGAATTTCCTTGAGGCATTTTGTGTAACCCCAAAATAATCATCGTCAAGACTAGTTTATGCACCACAGACATTATGTGACAGTGTGGGCACAAAGTAAATTCTCCCAACCTCAGCAAGCAGTGGCCACGCCCATTTCGAGCCGTTTATTCTCCTATCGTCTGCTAGAAAGTCAGAATCCGCGATGCGCACATCTAGCTCTCGAAACTTGTGCAGCTCGCTTTCGAGCACTCGGTCTTGGGAAAATAATTCCCTTCGTCAGTTCCCGAAGTGAAAGTTTTTAATTCTCGCCGTTTCTTCTAGAACAGAACCGAGGTAACAAAGTCAATTTTGTTTTTCATGCCGAACTGGTTTTTTTTATGACGAGTTTGTAACCGGTCAAATTCGGTTTTCTTTAGGTTGTCGTTCCGGGGAAAATCAGTGCGTTTTGGCACGGCAGATGAGGGCATGAAGTACACCAGAACTGGCTGCGAAAACGGTGGCCATAGTCCAACTTCTAAGACTTTGCCAACAGCAGCTATGTGGAGATGGTAAGTAGATTTTGGTTACTAAAACGTAGATTGTTTATTATTCGAAAACTATGTTTATGTATAGGCCCTCCTCCATTCTAAAACCATGCACCCCACATGTTCAGTATCAATCAAGTATCATGTATGGGTTATGCAGTTTTTGCGTAGGTGTAAGGGATCGGCTTGAAAGTGTTGCCTGTTGGTTGTTTTAAAAACCAAACTGTGGAGCGAAATGAATCAAACTACTACAGAGTAAATTACTTAGTACTAGTATTAATGACACAATTATTTATTTATTTCTGTTTATTTTGACATGGGTTAAGACTGTGCTTTGATTTAGGGAATTTTGAAGAGTGATCGTTTACTGATTATGAAGCGATTGTCTTTGTTCATTTACGAACATTCATCCTTGAGTCTAATAAGGAATCTTGCAGAAAAATGATGATACTACATGCACATGTAGGTCCTTATTGGTTTATATTAATATGATTTGTTTTCTTTATTTTACCAATTTTCTATTACTAAAAATACTGAACGAAATACCCTAGGAATAGTACTACTAGTATATATAGCTACAGTATATTTTTCTGTTATTTTGTTCCGCAGGGGTGTTATTCTCATTATATTTAGTCTTCTTGGATCTGGTGTAGCAGCCAAGGTAAGTACAAGTATGCAGTCTGTCATTTTAACACAGTCATTTGAACACAGGCAATCCACTTGATCCCAAAAAAGAGCTGTGAACTTAATCTAAACTATTCCTATTGACACCAATGACAACTTTAACTTTGTCAAACCCTTTTTTGGATCGCCGACACCTTTTCTGAAACAACTGAAACCTAGTTTATCATACTGATAATGTATTTGAAAAGTGGTATTTCTATAAGTATACAAATTCTTAGTTTGAGAATTTTTTTTAACAGGGTAGTTTTATAAGTAAATGAGGGAATGAATAATGCGGCGAAAGTGGTGGTAACAACCCCCTTCTTTCATTGGGTAGGTCTGCCTCACAAGGAACATCTGAACCGAGTGAAAATGTACACTAGTGTTGTTTCTGTGGTTTTCTCTCTGAGTATGTTTAGGCCTTTTACAGCTTTGTTGTTTTAGTAAAGTTTACAAATTTCTTATAAACAAATCACTTTTTGTTTCAAGGCAAGGTGTGAAACAAATACTGCTAAACTATTGTGATAATGTTTGTGTGACCTTCTCACACCAAGTATGTGAGATTTTGCAGGATACACTGTTTCATGATGGAGAAAGGATCACAAGAAATTCGACTTCAAAAAATATTATACATGAAAATGTGATTATCACTTCATCATCTTATACTAGATGAGTAGAATAAGAGTGGCTTTTATTCCGAAATATAATATGACATGACTTTATATGCACATTTTCTGGTAACTGGTGGCATAACGTGTAATCTTAGTTAAACCAGTAAACGGCAGGAGAACATTGTACGGCTAACATTTTTCTAAAATCTGTTCGTCGAAAAGTATGTTTACTTTGGTAGTACCACTTGATGTTGTTCTTTAAACAAATCCAGATCTTATTGCTTATGGGCCTATTCAACCAAGCTAACAAAATTCATATTGCTTACAAAGTCAACTTGTCAAAGTTGTTCTTGAAACAAAACCAAATCCTGGGTGAAATACAACCAACTACCGGTAACTGAACGTCCACAATGACATCATGACTGCTGCCCTCAGTTCAGTCATGTAGCTCTAAAGTTTAGGCCTACTTGACAAATCTGTTGAAATCCCAAACGTGTGATGTCATTTGACCTTTTTTGTGGGCATTACAGAGTACCAGTATAGGTACTATCAATTCTATGTTGACTAGATCAAAACTACTACTGCCAAGGTCAAACAGTCAAGGCAATAAATCTGATGAAGAACTCCTTGGTGGAGCCATATCATATCCCCCAGGCCCAGTACAGCTGCACCAGTCAGCCACCAACCACCCTTTAGATTATTTGGTGTTTCTTTTAGATAAATTCACCTCTGTCAACACTTCATTTTCAATTTGTAGATCGTGGCCCAACTTAACCCAAACATAATAATCAAGCCACTGAAAACAAATCGTATGTTTCCAATTAAGTGCTTACCACCAAAAATTAGATTTGTACCCCAGTACCTCAGAAATATAAATGCTGATTGATTTTATTAATTGGGTTAATTACAAGCTAAAATGCTGTACAGGGAACAGTAAAATACCTTGTCAGAAATTGATTAAAAAAAGTAAAGCTGGCAGCTTGGGATGTGGGCGTAGAAGAATAACATGTTTTTATGATTGTGTTGAAAACAGGAACATTAGGCAAAACAGTTTTGCCTAATGTTCCTGTTTTCAGTTATCCTACTCATTTTTCCTTTAAGGAATGTTCATTTACTTTTTATAAAGCAACAATTTGTAGCTGACCAGTAAACTAGGGTGTAAATCCCTAGTGATCTCTGTTTGGCAAATTGAGAGAGACACACTACAATGTATGTAACTTAATCATGTAATCCATCTATAAACATACTTAGGTTTTCGAGAACATTCTTGTACTTGAAGAAATTAAATTGAACCACAAAGAACATAGACCTGTGTGATAACACGTGAATGATGGGACATAATAAGATGTTCTGATTGTGAGTTGTTGATGTATATGTAATTTGTACAATATTACATTTATTGATGACACAAAGGCATCGCCTGTTATTACATAATGCTGATGTTTGCCATCTAAAAACTTGTTACAGAATTGTTCTGGGAATTAGTTTTAAACAGATGAATAACTTTAGCTTTTAGTTGTTGAAATAAAGCATGTTTGGTGTGATTATAAAGCTGACAAATCTTTGTTTTTATATTCAATGGCTATATTTTGCATATACATGTATCATTAAATCATCGTAGCAATGTAGTATTCCTCATAAACACAGGTTGAACTTCAGTTTGCTGCATTCCATTTTAGGGAAATGAATTTAGCTTGGAATACCATCCAGTCTGGCACTGCTTACAAATAAGAAATAACTAGAGATAACTACATGGGTGAGACAGGGCTTAGCAATGTAGTCAACTCATAAACCATGTGGCAGTAGTTAAATGCAATGATATACCGTTACAGTATGTGACTGATGAAGTATTTATTGTACAGACACTAAATACATTACGTTTCTCAGAAACTGAAGTGTTGTCAGTTTTTGGGGTCTTTAAAAGGGAAATTTATGAAACCATTAAAAAACAAACTTTTGAAGTAATCAGTTATAGTACCGAAGTGTAGCATTTTCAGCAATGTACATTATAGCATTGTTTTACATTGTACATGTACTCAGGGGTGGATTAATTGCAATAATCTTTGATCTGGTCTGTAACACTTTAGTTGTCTAAGAGAGCCGGACTATTACAACAATGGTAGAGGATACTCGGAATCAGCCAAATTCACCAATATTTTCCATGATTTGGGGTGAAATGGGGGTAATCGATCAGTATGTGTGCAGCAACTGTGCAGCATCAGCTCTACCTATTCTTTAGAAATACCTTATAACCCATGGCCACTCTATATATGTACAAGAGTGTACATACCTGTGCAGTTTGCTGTACGATCCGTTTAGTGATCAGGTTACATTTCATATTTAACAGTTTTATAGTATACAGTATTTAGGGCAAATGTCAGCCATTGGAATGCCAGTTAATAAGTATACATTAGTCCCGACATACATATCTCCTAAGGGGTCAGATGGCACAGTGGTACTGTCCTTGGCGATGCTGCTGCAGGACCAGGGTTAGGATCCCATGGTGTGAATTTGGTTTTTTTCAGGTTCCTTCCTGACCATGTACATTTTTTCAAAATTAACTAGGACTTTCCTCCCAGGTCTAAAGTGCAAATCCATCTATTCCAACTACCGACCCCAATGGTGAGCAAAAATCTGTACCCTTTGTATTTGACTGCAATTTATTTTATCTTTTTGGTTTTTTGTTATTGCAGAAAGATTGTAAAGCAACCTGTGAATTCTGCAACTGTAAAGGACGACCAGGACGAAGGGTAAGATACAGCCTCCCCTCCCCCTGGGACAGCTCCTCCCCCCCGGCACAGCCCCTGCCCCCTGGCACAGCCCCTCCCCTCTGGCACATCCCCTCCCAAGTATAAAGACATCTTTAAGATTGATCCTAGTGTGTCATGTACATGCACTATGACTATTAACTGTTGGACTTTTAGACCCAGACTTCCTACTACATTGACTTTGCTGTCTAGACGCATATATATCTATTGAACAGGAAATTTAGCAGACATATAACAGATTAGCCATCTTCCTAAGGAAAGTCAAAGTTTTTAGGAACAGCCATTTGCTGTTTGTCATTTAAAAAGCGTTGACTACCAGTACAGTATATACAGTTTGTCGCCACCAGTGTAGGTGCCCAAATACAGGTGTTAACTATGTGCAGTAGTGCGCAGGTACTGTATATACATAGGTTTGACTTTGCTAGTCATGATATTCTTAAGCCGATTATCAAAGAGAGCAAGACTAATAGACCAGGGATTGGTATCTAACAAATAAACCACTATAAATTAAAGTCAGAAATGGAAATTGCAAAAATGTTGTTTTTTACCATAAATAGTTGTGTAAATGTCTAAGAAAGTACCACACTTTATTCCTTGAGCTCTGTCTATTCTGTGGTAATTCTGTGAGCCAAAAGGAAGACGTGGGAATGACTTCTTAATTATTGACAGCTGACATGTGGTTCAGCTAGTCAACACCATGCATGTTCAAATTGCAGAGTTGTCGTTGGTAAAGACATTATTAATATCAGTCCATCACGCAACCAATCTGGAATCTCTGCTGTACATTACCAGATGTTTTAAGTTTGTAACCTTGTCATGAGGTTTACAGGCATCATGTCATAGCGCCCTCACATGGGCTTATTGAGATATGTAGCAGTCAGAATATCAGTTATAATCCTCTTCTACAGTGTAGATGCACTTTGGTGATACATGTATATAAGTAAAAATAAACTCTCAGACCAGTGTAGGTCCATCAATTCCCATAAACGGGGTTTTATTTATTGTCTTAGTATCGAGTTGGTTCTGACACAGAAATAGGACCAGTATGTTCATTAATTATACACAACTTTGGAGTGGGACATCCCTCTTCACCTGATTACACCTGCTAGGGATGTGGGCCACTGCTGGACAATTTGGAGACACTGGTCAACTGGCTCTAATCAGGCACCAATAGCACTACAGTGTACATGTATGTCTGGAAATTCGCTGGCTTTTTCATGACTAAAAACTCAAAAAATGAGGTCGGCTGGATAAAAATAAATTTTGTTTGGGGGTAAAGTTTTTCTAGTGGGTGGGTCAGGTTACTGAAAACGATCATTTAGTTATGTTTGGCTTTGAGAGCAAAGTTGATTTTCAAATAGTAAAACCGATTTAGAAAGCTTTGTTTCCTCAGTACAATTGTCTGCTTAGATAGCATTCATTGTATACTATTGTGAAGCCATTTACCAATCATGTTGACTGCAGCTAATTTTAGTCATGATAAATCAATCAATCAATCAATCAACTCCTTGGGATGCTTCCTTCCACATAGTCCTGAACCACGTTTCCCAAGTCTTCCTCTACCTCTTCTTCCAGCTGGCTTCCACTCAGGAGCCCCTTGGACTAGCTCTTGTTTAAATATTACCCAACCAATTTCATCTCAAACACCACGTAGAAGTGTAGTTACCAGCTAAATGCAAACTTGGAATTTGTGCATCGAGTTCATGCATATGACTAAATATATTTAGCCATGGTGCAGTGGCCCTTTAGTGGTTTAATACACCAGCCGGTACATACATGTGTATGTGTACTGTGTGATTTGAAGTTTCTAAATGTATGATTTTACTCCGAAAGATCATTTCATGGCAACAGGTTTTGGCCTGATTCACTGTACCATAGCATGCCTGTAGTCCACTGTCAGGTAGTACCTGCATGACCTGTGTGTTTGAGGTGGTGGCAGTTTTATTTATCATAATGTTTATATTGTAGTTGTATACTTTAACTATTCCTATGAGTATGCTTGTTTCATGGGTTATAGCGCAGGAATGTGTTCCCTAATTGAGGAGATATATCAACTTATTTTGTGATATATAGCAGTGGTTGTAAAAGAAAGGAGTTCTAATTTATGATCCAACTTTGTTTGGATTATGAACCACTAAAATGTGTACTGATGGAAATTCAAAGGGAAATACTGAACCCATATTCTAACATTTAAACCAGAAGAAGAACTGAATATTTTCCTGCTTTTATGGTTTTTTGGTTTTTTTTAAATGTGTTTCTTGTGATTCTAATTATTTCATGGTGGCCCGTCTTTGGTACCGTTTAACATGTCATACTCCAAGTATTTTTTTTTAAATTGAGAATGGACATCAATCCCTGTACAATAAGAAAAGAAGTTATAAAAAAGGTATTTGACTAAAGCCGGTAGGTACCTTTATGGATGTAACAAGGGATACTGTCATACATGTACATTGTGCCCCAACTTAGTGGAATGACCCATGTACCCTGAATCCTGCATTGTTCTCAATGTTCACCTCTGTGGTCATATTATAATATGAAGTTGCTTCCAACTGTGTTCTCCTCATTATGAACCAAAGAACACAACAGGTTGGTCTTATAATACTAAACAGGTGTTGTCATGAACCAACATATCCCCATCTCCTGCTGAGAGTGAGGAAGTCACTACAAGGCTGGATGACCTTTTCACCGACCTTCTATAGGTCGCTTCTAACTTCTTGTTCAGAGTGGTCAAAGTTGCATCACACTAACCTGCAAAGCTGACATCTGTCCAACCCTCTGTTGTGCCATTGGCCTCAGTCTGTTGATCCCTCTATTGAGCCCTTTTCATAGAGAAACTATTATTAGAGATCAGTTACAGTTGTTTTATGACATAGTCAGATAATACTGTACATGTATGTACATGTGGTTAAAAGTAAAGTACAGCCACCTGAGGTCATTGATTAATACCTCCTCCTGCTGTCAATAATAAATCAACACAATGTAAACATATCAACTTTGTAGCAGCCCCTGCATTATGTTGACAGTGGCTAGCAAAATTGTTAACATACAGTACTGTAATGTTCAGAATATAAACCACGTGGTATACATGTACATGTATAACCCGGTATATAGCAGCCAAAATTGCAGTAAACTATTAGCCATAAGACCATACTGGTGCCCATTCAGAAATCTAAATTTTAAATGAAATGCAGTAAAACACAATTTGTGATATGTAATACTGCCAAATCATCATTTTTTGTTGGTCCTACCATTTCTTTCTTCATGGTCAGGCTACAAACACAGTGGTGTATTAGTGACATGATGGGGTACCTATTATAGCATGGTGGTAGGTTCTCTTTCTAATAACTGCATGCTATTTCCTTATCTCATTCACTGCATGTTATTCCTTGAACATGCTGAGAGAATGACCAGTCCCCTTGTAATCTATCTCTGGATCTCGTTAGTAATACTCTGGTGTGCTGTAGCCTTGTAGGTTCATGTCTCAAACAGAGAAAAAAATAGTACTGTGAATTTGTTTGTTGTGTCATTTAGCCTGAAAGAATCTGTTAGGATCAACACTTCAGGCCGCTCTAATTTTTACATAGAGACAAAAACGTATTTGATTTGAGGTGCGTCAGGCATTTATTATAAATGGTTTTAATTGGAAAATAGTATCAATTAATACAAAAATCCAAAGAAATGAACTTAAAATAAACTTATTTCATAGGTTAGAGTGAAATTATCACGGTTTGACATAACCGACTGTATTATGTTATTTGGCACTAGGCCTGTAGCAAAGAATATATATATATAGTGATTGTAAGCGCAGAATGATGCCTTAAGCAGAGCCATATGAACCTAAGCCCCGAAACACAACTTTGATACCCAAGGAATGTGTCCGGTCGCATCTACATGAAATGATTAGCTTACGATCACAGAATGCCAGCTGTGTGCCCCACATATCATATCCATTGGGAGTTTTAGTCTAGGAAAACAATCTTCATGGTATTGTTAACATTTACACATGTGCAGGGTGTTTGCTTTTGTGGTAACTAATACTATATTAGATTTCAATAAAGGACTATCTAATCCACTAGTTCATATAAAACTAGAACGGCACTCGCTAGAGAGCATGTACCTCCGCCATGCAGCATTGACAGAGTTAGCATTTTTCTTAAGTCATGCCACGTCTCTTGTTACAGAATCGTCCCACGTCAAATTTATTTAGCTTGAGGGTGCTATTCAATATTCAATTGACTAACATTTAATGAAATAAACCCGAACAGGAGCAGACCATCAAACAGTGACGACACCCTCTCTCATTCAATAAAACTGGAAATCGTGTACAGCAAACTCACCTTGTACCTTTAAAGTGCAGCTGTGAACTTCACCCTTGACCTGACCCTTTGACCTTTGATATCAACTTTCATAATTTAATGAATTAGAGCTTTGAGGTAGGGGGTCACGTTGGCAAGGTTTCGTGACATTGTGACATGGTGGTGTCAGGAAGTTGCTAACAGACAGAAGTTGCTACATGTAGAGACAGACAGATTTTTAAAGATTTTACCCGAGGGCTTTTTACCACAGAGCAATGTATTTGTTTTTGTTCCTGTAGATTAGATTTCTACACATTTTAAATTGCATCGTACATTTCTGGATTATGCCCGATGACACTTAATTATAGTTTTCATATTGTACAGGTATGTGAGTGTGTACCGTATTATGACATTGATGCTTGCATCTTAGAACTATTTGATCAAATTAATATAAGCTATTTTTTATTCTATAATAGGGTACTCCTGGGCCAGTAGGCAGTGAGGGTGACCGTGGTAAACCAGGTATTCAGGGTTATTATGGTGTACCAGGACCCACTGGTGATGCAGGTCCAGATGGGGCCATTGGACCAAGAGGTCAGAAGGGTGATCAGGTGAGTTGATGTAGCTTCGGGTACTGTCACTCCAGAAGGGTTGGGTAAGAGTGAAAGACAAGATGGCGGTGGCAAGAGATTAGAAGTGTGATCAGATATGGTGAGGTAGGGTCAGGGAATCTAATAGAAGTATTAATTCTCTTGTTATTTTGTAGGGGATGACAGGTGTGCCAGGCTTCCCTGGTTTGAATGGCTATACGGGTCTACCTGGACCTAAAGGCCAAGTGGGGGATGTAGGTGTTGCTGGCTGTAATGGGTCTCAGGTCAGTATGTTAATGTTCCTCACATTGCCCAGGTCAGTAGGTCAGTATGTTAATGTACCTCACATTGCCCGGGTTAATGTTAATGTACGTCAATGTACCCAGGTCAGTATGTTAATGTACCTCACATTGCCCAGGTAAGTATGTTAGTAAGATTTGTTGCTTGCTTGGCTCATTCTGGATAAAACAATTCTCAACTCAATGCTAGTTTGAGCTCGGCACTATATCCTAATACTGTAGTACTAAATGCCATCTGTTTGTTTACAGGGAGAGCCTGGTATTCCAGGAATCGGTGGTTATGGGCCCAGAGGTCCGCCGGTAAGTCAGCACAAAATTTCCTCTAAATTAAACTAAAACAAGAAACAATCTTCTGGCTTTTTTTACCTAATTTTGTTTAACAAGTTATCAGTCAATTTGTAGTAGTACTAGATCTGAAGATGTCCTATCAAGACTACTTGTCTAATGTAAACCAGATTTGTATAACATCAGACATTATCAGACAATGTCTAGAAATGCTAGGTCTAAAGGTATCCTCTCAGGACATCTTGGCTAGTGCTCTGATGAATCATCTAGTGTGACCTGAGTCTGTCGACTAGTATAAGTCTGGTTTATTATCTTGTAGGGTTTCAATGGTCCTAAAGGTAGCAAGGGGGAACCAGCCCCCTTCAGTCCAGCCATTAAAGGCCCAACAGGCGACGTTGGCTACTCCGGGGAAGATGGAAAAAGAGTAAGTTACTGTTTTGATTCAATTCATTTTAGACATTTGTTTGCTTGTTGGATCATTTTGACACTCGGACAGAAGATTAGACCTCACAAACTTTCTTGAGTGTTAAATGACATAGCCCAATAAAAACCATTAGACCTTATTTTTGAATACTGCAAGGCTTAATTATGAACTCCATTCAAATTATGGAGTCATTGCAAAGTCCTACGTATAATATACTGGTTGTTTGAACAAAGTTGGTGTGAGAACAATCGCACCCCCCAAAAATTACAATTGCTGTAGAGATAGGGTCATTTTGCCATCGTTCATGAAGCCATTTTATCTCCTTGGATGCATTATATTTACGTAATGATTGTTGACAGCCAAAGTGTTTCCAAAGTTTTGGGGCGTAATGTATCTCGAACCATAAATTGTCAATTCCTTATTATTATAAACCAGCGGGAATCTGTGGAACACACAGTCGTATGTTTGTTTAATATTCCATGAACCTCTCTGTAATGTTTAAACACTGTTCGCCCATCCAACATGCTAATAAGTTGATATATTGTTGTCGTTTTACAGGGGGAGCCAGGTACTGATGGCTACTCAGGTCAGCCTGGAGACAGGGGCGCTAAAGGCTTTCAGGTAGGCTATTTGTATCTCCTTCTTGAAGACCATTATCATGTCTGTGACTCATATGTAGCTGTCACATTAAAGCGGCCACCTATGACTCTGCCTTTGACCAACAAGTTAACATCAATTGAAGATGTCTACTTTAAACATTGCTGAGGTTTCTGTAGTGGTTAACATTGTTGTCTACATTGTCTGTGTAGGGTCCACCTGGGTACCAGGGATACCGTGGTGCTCCAGGAGACAACTCACCGGGAACCAAAGGAGCTAAGGGTCAACGGGTAAGTGCTTGAACATTACAAGGGGTTAAAGATCAACTGGTAAGTGCTTGAACATTGCAAGGGGTTAAAGGTCAAGGGGTAAGTGCTTAAACATTACAATGGGTTAATTTTAACTGGTAAGGACTTGAACATAGGAGGCCAAGAGGGTGAAGATTTAGTGACTTTATATAGTATCTGACTGGGTGAGGACTCGTACACCAAGCTATTGACTTGCTATCTTCTCTTATCTGATTCCATCAATCAAGTACAAGTTGCTGTTCTTTATATCCGAGATTGTTGGATAATTTGTTTGACTTGTTTGAATTGTTTGACAGGGGCCTGTAGGACCCAAAGGCGGTTCAGCTTCACCTCCGACTAGCATGGTTCCCAACAGGCCTGGGCAGCCCGGTATCAAAGGAGATAAAGGAGACGTAGGAGAAAAGGTAATACACTGACCCACCCAAACCAACCCACCCACCCAAACCAACCCACCCACCCAAACCCACCCACCCACCCATCCACCAACCCACCAACCAACAGACTGATAGACAAACAAATATTGTTCAGTGAAGTATGTAATAATGTTATTTTTTTACTTAGGGAGCCAATGGTGATATAGGAATGCAGGGCTATCTTGGCGATACTGGGTTCAAGGTAATACTATACACTATATTGCCTATAGGTAGTGGTTGAAATGACGAATTGTGGTCTGTTGTACAATTAACACTGTCTTGGCGAATTTGTGATTTATGTTGTTTGTGCTATACTTGAAGGGGCGGAAGGGCAGTCTTGGCATGGAAGGAGAGAAAGGCGTCTTGGGAGTGGCTGGTCCCAGGGTAAGTTGTTAAAACAAGATGAACTTCTTTTGCAACCTCCTCTTGGAGGGAGTTGATATACATTTTGTTAAACCATTATAGTGTGAGCTGAGGCAATTTTGCTACGCTCACTAAGATACAGGTCACGGATTACAAAGAAAAACATACAAACGAAGGCCCAAACGAGGGCCTGAGCAATGCAATGTAGAGTGACATATGTAATGATACAGTCATTAATGATGCAACGCTCACTAATTGAATATGTATATTACACTGATGAATATCCTAATGACTACATGTGGTGTTGGTGTTACAGGGTCCTAATGGCATTGAAGGTCTACCAGGGGCCTCTGGCTTTCCTGGTGTTCCAGGCTATGATGGTCACGTTGGACATGATGGTCGCGAAGGAAATAAGGTATGTTGCCATCACTGCATGGACTAAGGGGAAGATGGGGTAGTAGCGGAGGATAGAGCAAATATGAATAGTTATGTAAACAACCTGCCGTATATAAACTTGATTTCATCTAGTACCTGATCCCATATAACCTTGATGTTTTTAGTATCTGATCCCATATAACCTTGATGTTTTTAGTACCTGATCCCATATAACCTTGATGTTTTTAGTACCTGATCCCATATAACCTTGATGTTTCTAGTAAATGATCCCATATAACCTTGATGTTTTTAGTACCTGATCCCATATAACCTTGATGTTTCTAGTACCTGATCCCATATAA
>JAVCKS010001137.1:7607-19532 GCA_032273685.1 Pteraster tesselatus | reverse complement strand
TTTGTGGACAATACTCGTTTTGTGGACAATACTCGTTTTGTGGACAATACTCGTTTTGTGGACAATACTCGTTTTGTCCCGAAACTTATAGTATTACAAGTTATAATTAAAAGACATAAGTAAAAAAATTGTGATTAAACAATTGTAATTAAAACACTTGTTAATACCCGTACTACCGGTACATGTATGACGCAAAACGCAAGAAAAACAACAGCATTACTTACTTTTTATAAACCAATATCATTGAATTATATTGAGAATGAATGGAATACAAGATTGCCATCCGAGATATAGATGTAGCTCTAGTACATGGTATACCGTACCGTAGTATTCTTTAGTGCAGTCAGGATGATATGATAAATGACACCAAGATGGTATTTTCATGAATGTATTCATCGAGTTAACTTCCTCTTGTCGTCTTGTAACAAATTACCGGTGGCGATATTGTGGAGGGGGGTAGTCTCGATTGGCGTGTATACACCGTCTTCTCGCAGACAGAGCCGGCTTCCCGCCCCTACCCGGCCGGCCCCGTGTGGTCGGTATAGGCCGTCGTTACGCCGTGGACGTTCATTCCGTATTCACAGGAGGAGGTAGCCTGCCTGCTGTACGCAACAACCGCATCGTATATACCCTGTTCTCGTTATCGCTCATCTAGTCGACTCTTGACCAAACTCTTGATACACATACTCCAACTCTTAGCCAGACCCCGGATACTTCAACCAGCAGCACTAGTCATGTCTAGTTATAAATGACTTCTAAATAACAATTTTTAGAGGAGGGGTATCCATAACAAGGAGAGACGAAAGAGAGAAGTAAAACAAGAAAAGAAAAAAGTTAAGAAAGTCCAACATCCACTCTGACCGGTTGGTTGATTGTTTTTCTTGTGCGTCCCCGACAATATTACTATCCTTTACACACCGCAAACAAAATCATAATGAAGTGGATCTAAGGAACCTCATGCTATACTTCCGTTCGTCAATTTCAGCTATAATACTCCTCAATTCATCATGATCATGTGGCGATTGATGTAATTAATAGATAGAATCACTAGATTTGATGTTTATACATTTATTGAAGTATTAGTTAAACTATAGGTAGGCGTTGTGTAACACCGCCCAAAGTACCTGACATGACCCAGAACAAATACCGACACGGCCGAGCCAATAGTCTGTATCTCGTCCTACTGCACGATGTACACTTGGTTAGTAGGCTTTACTGTTTACACTAGGTTACACTTTGAGTTTACGGGACTTAACACGCCACATTGTTCGTGTTTCCATTATTGTTCATGTCTCGAACGAAGGAGACTAAGTATGGAACGTAACTAGTAAACTCCTTCTGTATTAGAGTGTGTCTCCTTCACGAGTTGGGGGTTGATAGGACATATTTGAGCCATTCTGAGGGTCTGTATCGCAGGCTGAAGAAGAAGTTACAATAAGTAGAGGGTAAAGTAGCCTTTAAGAAGCTGGGAAAATTTAAATCCAGAAGGAGATCGAAAATTCAACTCGCATGTATAAACCATCAAAACATTGATGACAAAATAGTTTCACACAGCATGACAGGACCTATTACCGACACACTCCAAAATGATAACAAGTTATAAATGACACGTGTACGAAATATAAATGCATTTGTCAAAATGACATTCAAACATAGAGATAAACGAGGGGAATCGGGAAACAGGGCAATAAATCGTCATGATAAGCGAACACCTAAGCTCGAATACGCTCGTGCACGTATCTATGTACTGGGATGTTTAGAATAATAGGCCTACGTTTCATTACCAATTGACGATCACACTAGTATGATACCCTATTATACCCTGCCACTAGAACATGATTCAGTATAGAAGGGGAGTATAGTTCGTCTAGGCCACCTTGACCTGTGGCGCAAATTTAGAAACGCAAACATAAGTCCCATTTGTTCTGTACTTAGGACTGCTTCAATGACATACATTATACAAAAACCAAATGTTCTTTGTTGTCACAAACAAAGGACTGAAACATCTCGTAATCATGAAATATGGTTTTATACATTGTTTTATCTCATTATGCCGAGACACAGCAGACTGAATAAACAAATTAATATCAATTTGAAATACATTAATTTGCACGTGTACTGTTGCCTATAAATCATTAGTGCAATAGCGTTCCCGCTATGGGCTAGCTCTATCGATACGTGCATTTTCGTTATTGGCAGAGTATTTTGCTTTCAACTGCTTTTGTAATTTATTTGTAAAATACTGTAACATATTTTAGCCGAACAGCGGAATATTCAAACTTTAAGAAAGCACGCAACTACGGTCGGAGGAAATGGCATATAGTTGAAGAACCAAGACAGATAAAATCGGCTGTTCCAGGTTGAAGCTAGCTGGGCGGAAAAGAGTGTCGTTAACAGCACCCTCTAGTGGCGGAATATCAAACAGCTATACGACCGGCTGGGGCCGGCCGTATGTGTTAGTATCAATCAAACAATCAATTTATTGTACACTTTGGTGTCGGTAGCACTCGTCGCCGTGAAGGGGGTAGAAATAGTCAAATCGCATCAGGTTACATTTTCTTTGCACCTATACAGTTCGTGTGCCGTGTGAAGACGTCGTCATATTCATTAACTCTGTTGAATGGCCTGTATCATCGCTAACAGTGTGAACAGCAGACTGGTCGAAAATTAGAGGCGCCCCTCCGGCGGAGGCCTCTAATTAAGATATATCAAAACAAGATTACAAATCATAACATTGCAAAATTATACACAGTCACCACAATACACAATCACCACAGTACAGAATCATGCAATTACAGGATTACAAAATTATGAAATGATAAGTTTATGTGTATATTATATTGTATATTATATTGTTAGTAATTGATATCTTTACTCATCAGTTTTGTTGTTGAACTCATACGCGGTACACCACGAGTCCTGGGCATTATATACAGCTGTTCTTGTATTGTAGTTGTCTACCGTTTATACAAGTAGATAAGTCCCGCTCCTTTTATGTTATTGACCCGTTCCCTAGGGTTTGTATAAAACCTCTCTTCTGATTGGAAGATCGGATCAATTGTCATCGACGTCGAGACCAAAGTTCTTCCCATTAGATTTGATTAGATGTGTAAAACTTCCATAAACGTATAATGCCTACAGATTTGTAGGGTCGATTCAGATTAATGAGTCGTAGCCGGAAATAGACTTTGCTTATTTTTTATTTATTCGTATTCTTCGCGACAATCAGTCGATGTTTAGCGCACCACAGGAGTCTGTGTCGTAAGATGACATTTTTAGAAGTAAGAGATAAACCACAGACAAAACGAAGTTAGAGACCGAGAACTCATTTCGCATCTTGCCTCCAGAGATTCGAACCATAAGGCGTTCTACTCAATATAGGCCTACATCATGTCTTCGCGATGAGTATCTGTTGTACCATCAACTGACATGAACAACTATGACAATATGAAGCGTGCGTTATAAACAGACATGTGTTGTGTTTAGTTTATAGCGCAGGGGCACGTTTATGCACCACATATTCTAAATTGTATTGTACAAGTATTTAACATTGATTATTTATTTACTTTTTAGACTTTGCAAATATCTGAAAAACGCTCATAAAATGAAATCATAATTATTTGACATATAACCTTGGAGAATAGTCAATAGTTTGGCGATACCCAGGAATATATTATTATTCGTGTCCTCACGGAGAGCAGGTGGTAGTTTTTATTGCGTAGAACTTCCATATAGTATAGTTCTGTATCGCAGGCAGGAGTTTAGAAATGGACAATCTGGGGATGGAAGGGACCATCAACCCAATCCACAAGATGGTTATACCATCAAATAAGCAAGAAAGCCCGCATTTTGAATGCTACAAAGCATGGTTTAATATGTTATGTGCATGTGCGCAGAATCAGTAAAACCGAACGACCGCTCATACAAACAAAGCAAGGATTTCGGGCTGAAATTAAACGACGTCCTCAAATTTGCAGGAAATTTTAAATGATGAGTTTATCAGTAATTACATGCACTGATAGCCAGGAAAAACAGTGTTCAAACACGGTGTCTAACACGCTCTGCAGACTAACAATTTGTCAACAAGCATAACCTTTAAAAGTTTGAAAAAATGATATTAAATAATGTTTTTTTTTTATATTTCTAATTAGAAATACAACAAATATAGGTACTTTTTTTTTAAAGAACTCATCAAATCTGCCGCAAAGCATTTTTGTTTCGGAAAAAAAACTCCCTCAAAACTTACCGTGTTATTATTTCGCTATAATAGTACATTGTTTTGATTTGATTAGGGGAAAAGGAAGAAGAAATAATAAGCCTCCAATACATGATGTCCGTGGCAGTGTCAGTGGCAGTGTCAGTGGCAGTGGCAGTGTCAGTGTCAGTGTCAGTGTCAGTGTCAGTGTCAGTGTCAGTGGCAGTGTCAGTGTCAGTGTCAGTGTCAGTGTTGGTGGCAGTGTCAGTGTCCCAATACCAACCATCTAGCATGAGTGTAGATCGGCAGTTTAAATTAATACTCGGACCCAACGTAATGGAATGATCTACATTGTTTATACATTGAAGTGTACTAGCTTTATATGCAATGGATAAGATAATATCTTTATATGCTCAATGATTAATAAGACAACAGCGGATACCAAGATCAGCATTTAAATGATGTTTCTTGTCAGCAAATTTCCGAAACACGACGTATGCTACTACGCACGAGCGTACGCACGGATGGCTCAATCTCCTTAAACTGTCCCGTATAAAGCCAGAGATAGATCGTTCCTCGTCAAACCAGAGGAAAATATATCATCCGAAGCAATTACTGGAACTTTCACTTCTTATTTGATTGAAGACGGCCGTCCGAAGCTCAAGCTTGCGTAGTTAAAAAAAAGAAGACTATTCCGTAGAATGGTTAACATATTGTCTTGTCTGTGTGTTGAAGGCTTGTGTTTACGAAGCTCGAAGATCGTTGATGGATGGACGCGGAAGCGTAATTTTCCTGGGGCGGATTCGCGCAATCGCCGGGGGCTTGGCTGCTGAGAGCGCGCTGATGCTGGGAAGTTTGTCCCAGGTCCAGTAAGCGGTTGACACAGTAATTCATCGGTCGTACGATCCTCGTTAACCCGACTTTACCGAGTGGCCCCGTGTAAGAGGGGGTTCGCGTGAGTAATACGCGGCTTATCAGTCTGCACGGAGTAGCTTATACTAGCTCTTTCGGCGACGGTCACGATTCAAGAGAGAAGTACTCACGCCGTAGAACGTGGCCGCGGCTCGGACAAACCTTCCCTGTAATCAGCCAGCCCATGTTGCGCAGACACGGCAAACATTCCCTGCAAGAACTTAATTGCCGTGCTACAAACATTGCAATTAAAACCTCATATGTTTCTGTTTCTTAGAAAATCGGAGAAAATTCATCTCGAGAACTTTATGATATATTATACATCACCGTGAAAATACAATTGCATGATTTACAATTCCCCCAAAGATTTCAATATAGATACCATTTGAACCAGACCGGAATGATCTAAGCAACTACTGTTCCAACAACTAAACACCTATGTGATTCTATCCCTGTAGAATTCATCTTCGTCTCTCTTTTTGTACTGTTTTCTCTCCCTCCTTTTTCAACGATCCAAAGTAATGATATACAAATGATATGCAAAAATACTTTATTGACTAATACTAGCGCAAACATACAAGAGCATGGGAACCATTCACCCGTTCGTCTCTGTGCACGTATACATGTATATACATGCACATGTACTTAGCGAAACGTATAGTCCAAATACGATGTGGTACGATCCGCATGTACGGTGTTATTTGTACGGTTTACTTCAATGGTATTCGACAAGGAACGCGGTAATTTACGAGCGTTGTGTTGTTTTGTGTATAAAAGACAGATGTGTTGGCAATCACATTACTTCAAAGAATATTTGCAATTATAATTGTCGATGTGTAGAATCTTTTTTTCTGTAGAAGATAATGACCTTGTTAACATGGTATTATATAATATAATGCTAATCTATCACATCACTATCTCAGGAATAGCACAACTACTGATTTCTTGATTGAAAGTCGCCATTTTGGTTACAAATATAATGAAACCGTTATCTGTCTGGCATAGACCCCATAGCGAGTAGCGACAAGCCCGTATGTTCCCTCAACCCAAACAGCTCGACGCACACGATACGAATTCCAACAAATAAAAATTATCTACTAAGGCAATTTGGCTTTTGCTTTGGACAGGCTGTTGCACGCTTTCTCAATAGCGAATTTGAATTTCTGATCGTAGGAACTCATTCGCCTGTCACTTTCATTATATCAGTCGTTTTCCATTGTTTGCCTGAAGTGCTGCAGGCCGCGAGAAACGCGCATACATGCACAAGTTACGGACCAATTTGCAGGGCCAATGGCACTACATGTACATGTACATGTAGCTGTAAAACACAAACAAACAAACAGTTCCATGCCTGCATTGTAATTATATTCAGTACCAAGTTTATATATGGTACCAAGTTTGTATCATGAGCAGAATAAGTTACGGTTTTAAACGTGGGAAGGAAAACCCACAGAAAATTGTATTGGGAACGAACACCCAATTCGTATGTTGTCGCCGGGATTTGAACCTAATACCGAGTGAAAGAGAGGAAAATCCCCATGGTTACCTCCTTACTGTTATCGTAACAAAAAACTGTCGGCGACCTTTTGGTGGCAGACTGAAATAATGTTAATCTCATATAAGGCATGTAAATAATAAATAATTTATTTTGTTGTAACTCTATCGTTATTACAGTTGATAACTATTTCTGTATAATAAAAATATCAAATAAATTATAACAATATTGTGATATGATCACGTTTTCGAGAAATCTGTGAATAAAGGTTTCTATTTTATGCACTTTTTTTTCGCACGTTTTATCGTGTTAATTTCGATTTTTGCATTCGAAATGGAATGTTCTCAAATATGACAACATTTCAGAAAGAAATTCCCTATATTGAGACCAAACATCCTCAGTTAGTTAGATAAATATGTTGGTTGATTCGATCTTGCGACCAATCATACAGCAAACCAGTGGTTGATTTTCTCACTAATTGAATCCATCTACCAATAATACTAGTTAAAGTTATAGACGGATTTTACGACCACTAAATAATACAGCAAACAAGATTAGTTGATTTTCCCACTATTAACATATTGGTTATTGTATTGTTAAAACATTACAGCAGATATAATTTTATAACTAATTTGTTTGTGGTACATATTTATACAACATTTTCTTCGAGTAAATTAAAGAAATAACCGATTCCTTTTCTTTAGTTTTCCTGTAACAATTGCAATAATTCATAGCAACAAGAGCCAAACTAATAGATAACTAAATTGGTGATTAGTTTTCTTCGTTTAAAATTAACAATTTCTTTGCTCTACACGAAAAACCGAAGCAATGGCATTAGTAGAAACTTACTAGGTGTATATAGGGCGATGCAGTTAAACAAATTCGATCGAAAGTTTAGATTTTGGTCTAGAAAGAGTGCATCAAACAATTAGTCGTAGATCAAACAATTAGTTGTAGATATTCCGTGGTACAAGGATAACTTAATTAACACAGTGACGAAATTATTTAACATTTAATAACAAACAAACAAACACCCTAACAAACACACTAACAAGCACAATCTACAATACTGTAGGGCAGTGCTCAATCTGAACAATATTGATTGTATAGACATTTACAAGTCTATAATCATGTGTTATGTTGTTAATTGTTTTACATACCTTAAAATCGCCGTGATCATTGAGCTCGGAATCAAACCTTGATTTGACAATTTTTTGGATTTTTTCAGAACTGCAAGTGCTGATCACTGACATGATACAACAATAGCTGCATTGTGCATTGACCTCGACGATCAGTGCTTGATGAAGAGTTCAAAGTTGAGAATTCAAGACCAGAATCCGTGCGTGATAATAAAACAGATGCGCCTCTTTAAGCGTTTCTAATTACTTAAATATTAAACCCAATTAAATACTAGGCCTATATCTGCAAGAGGACGGCAAATGCAATCTGTGCATTAGACGATAAGATGTTAATCAACCAGTGTAGTAATTCCAATGTGTGTGATACTTTCACTAATATTGCAGAGAGTTGTTAGCATGTGTTAATAATAGTACGGGCCTGGTGTCAAGATATACTATCGCTATACCTGATAGTACGGCAACAGCATGCATGAAACGATATCGTTTGAAAGGCATGTATACACGTTGCACATTTCTATGTTATCATGTATCTTGTAGCAGTTTTAATCGAAATATAGAACTCTACTTCAAATAATAACCATGAAATAGAAGGTAGACTTTCCGATTGCTGATATTTGATTCTAAATATGAATCTGTTATAATTACAACGTAATATTCTGTGATTCCACAGATTAAATAGGTTAAATGTTATTTATTTCTATCATTTATTTCTACTTGTAATCATACATAAGTTCGTCGACTGTTATTATTAATTTATAGATATCACAATGAATAACAACTAAAAATAATGTTAGGCCTATTTCATCAGTGTATATATTTTATTACTAATTTTATTATTATTTAATCATTTTAATATCGTATAGATCATATGGAGCGTGTATAGAGTCAGCTAAACGTTAAAAGTACTTTCACAGTAAAATTGTCCTGTAACTGTGCTGCATGCATCCTCTCCTGTACAACCAGTATTGTGTACAGGCAGTGTACAGGCAGTGTTAAGGCTAATAGACGTTGAAAGTCAGGTTGTTTGTATTTTCACTGCAAATTTGTCTGGTAAACCAGCTGCTGGCGTGTGAATGTATTTTTACAAAGTATGTCGCGGCTACGTTGCAGTTAGCTACGTAATGAATGACTGGATACAAACGTGTGATGTTACATTAAACAGTTTATTATTTGGCCCTGTTTACATTTGAGATTGTTGGCAAGTTTTATCGTTGGCGATCTCCGCCGTATTGCATGATCTATAAGCTTGTTTAGTATTCAACTTTACTGGGGAAGTGGAAACATACGTCAAAGTCACGAAATGCCTTTCTAATTATAATTATGCGAGTTCTTTCTATTTAAACCTTTTAACTGTACATCGCTGTGACTTGGTGCAGGCTGTGACTTGGTGCAGGTTATAACCCGTATTCACATTAATTCTGTGACCATTATTTCAAAAAGTAAACGAATCTGTGATCTTGTCTTAAACTGTTGTCTTCTATTATGGGCCAGGCCAAATTTTCTTACCACTAAAGGAACATATTTTAGTGTCATTTTGAAGAGGTTATTTTTTATTTGGAAATCTAAAAAATGGCTCTCAAACATGCCACGAGGCTAAGACAAAAATGATGCCTTAATACGCCGAATTATTCCAGGATATCAATGACGTAATTTGAGCGCGTGAAAGCTGCCCCTTTGATGGCATTGTTATCGATGAAAAACAAAGTAGAGGAATCAAGGTTTCTAAAAATGTAGGATAGCATTTGTCTTGGCCCATGGACTATTATTTCTATACGACCCCTTGTAATCTAATGAAGTACTACGGCCTGCATACTCTTCGCCTACATTTGTAATCTTATGGGACAACCCGTAGGCCCTATCTTTAGTTTTCAGACCCTTAGGCTCGTTGGATTCTCCCCTTAAGTTTTTTGATGATTTGTCAGCACGAAACGGATTTTGTTAGATAATCTGTTAAATCAAATCTCTTTCTTCACGCGTGTTATTATATCCATCAGAATACTGGAAAACATGATTGAGATCCGATTACTCCAATCGGTTCAACGTACATTTTAAAACAACAACAATTTGGGTGCATTTTGGTCGCCGATTATACAACCTCAAATTACCTCGGAACTCAGACAGTATTTATGACTTAATAGTGTTTACAATTGTAATAAAACAAGATCGCACAGTCGCCAGACATGTTTTCAACGTTAGCATGCCCGTTTGCCCCCGCCGTTTAGCAAGGATGAAAGAGTTTCCTTTTCTGCGTGGTTATATTAGCATTGAGAAGAACTATATGCACGGGTTAATGAAACATGGAGTTGAAATGATTTTCACTATTTACCTGGGTCGCGTGAATAATAATAAAGTTGACTAAGTAGGATGCATGGTAACGCTATTATTGGGAAATCGTGCACCTTCATATTGCATTCTTAATACCATGTGCATAATGAACGGCAATAAGGCCTAGTAATAGTATAACATTGTACGAAGAATAGACAGAGCCAGTGTAACGAGGATTGACAATTCCTTAGTGATTTTATTTCTTTACCTGGCCAGTTTGCTTTCCACATATGCGCGTGCGATTTGGTCGTTTTCATCCAGGGAAATGGCAAATTCTGGTTTCTTTCGTTGCTTTTCGTCTTACCGCCTGCCGCCGCCGCAGCAGTGGGTGTGTTTTGGTGATGAGGTCCCGGATTACCGCCGAGGTTTTGCGCCGATCCGCGGCATGCAGCTACCGCTGTTGTACCCTGCATCACGGAGTGCGGGATCAGTGTTTGTTGCTGTTGCATTGCAGAGGTGATACTAGGTTCGCGACCCCCGTCTGTCGCTCCTCCGCAGGGCTGGGCGGCGGTACCGGCACCGGCCACACATGCCTGCGTACAGGCGGTATCCTGAGGCAGTGTCATATTGGCCAGGGTCATCATATTCATGTTTGTCATGCGTGAGTACTGCAGTAGTCCGTCGTCCATTCGCGAGGATTCGACCACGGCCATGGGGGCCCCACCGTATCCCCCGACCTGTCCCGGGCCGGGCTTGTCGGCATAGATGCAAGCTGGGGGAGGGGGCGGGCTGTAACTCCGATGGGCCCCCGGTATCGGTGGAGCTCCGACGAACTGCTCGTTGTGAAACCCGAAAGGCGTGTTGTAAAACGACGGGCCATTGCCGTCCATCATGGTGATGTTGCCTAAGAATTAACACACACACACACCACACGCTTTGGTGAATCAAGTTTCCTATTCCTCTCTAGATCCGCAAAAAAACTAAACTGGCTGAAGGAATTGCAGCACTCAATTGCCGACCGAATGTTCTGACGAATTGGGTAGTTCCTGGGTATGGCTTGTTCCACGGTAAAACAACATCCCAATGAGACACACATTAGCCGAGCCTGCGCACTGCACAGGTGATGAGACGCAAACACGGTGTCAGAGTATCTCTCTTGCGTACACGACTTACAACAACGTCAACACTAGTATTAGCTCGCGAGCAGTAGATTTCGGTCTTGCAAGGGCGCCACCATGTGACTACATTAACATCACCAAACTAAATACGACAGTTCTTTCCCATATAGACACATGTCTAAATATTATATTTTTCAATGAAGTCACAGCAAGTAAAGTAAGACCATCATCACGTCAGTTCCTGCAAACTGCCCATTCGAAATTAAATTCTGCTCTGATAGAGCTAGAAACAACATCAGCTTGTCGGCTCTGAACCCCGAACCGCCACAGAGAGATGTGGTAAGAGATAAGAGACACCGGAACACCAATAGAGTCAAGCTTGCACGGTGCAATAAGGGCCCCGCACGTTTGGGTCGGTCGCGAAATCTATTTTTAAAGGCAGACGGGAGTCAAGGATCAAGGGTCCAATTTCTGAACGGGATGAAAGGCACCGTTTTACGAACGATACTATTCGTTGACAAAGCTATTTGGAATGATAATCTTGTTAACTAGTGGTCTAGGTCGTGCAATATGCCAAATGGTGCAATGATCGTCAATGCACAGCTTGGAAGAGCAAGCATTGAAACAGGGAACAAACCCGCACAGAAACCAGCATAGGAATATCCTTGTAGAAATATCCACACAACCCCACATGATCCCGCACGAAAAATCGCCCAGAAACGCGCATTAGAACTTATCCGCACAAGAGAACCCACACGAAAACCCACCCGAAAACCCACACGGAAACCCACACGGAAACCC
>JAVCKS010001126.1:8404-20243 GCA_032273685.1 Pteraster tesselatus | reverse complement strand
GCCTCTCGCGGGCTTTTCAAAAAAGTGATTTTTTGGGGCTTTTGTAAGTTCGTAACATTTCTCGTAAATATTTATATTATTATCTATGATATATCAGCTACTACATTTTGTAAGCGGATTGAATAGTAATAAATGGTTAGAGCCCCACTTTAAAAGGACAGCGAAATCGCCACTGCTACGTGAGTCGTAAAGAACACTATACTATAGGACAACATAAATATGCGATCGTTTTCTTTTAAATATGAATGATGGTTCAATATTGGAATGAATTGAATTTTGCTAGTAATATCTAATGTTAACGATGTACTAAATCAGTGGTTCTCAACTGGTGGGTCGCGGGGCCATTTTTTAACTTTTGAATTTTGAAAGTAGTTTACTATGACGCATGTACATTTGAAGTAGCCGTTTGCAGTAGCCGTTAGCGTTGTCAAGACATTAACGTCAAAACTGTGCATCACTATATATAGCGCGCTACTATTTTTGTGAAATAAACTTGAGTGGTTCAACAATTTTGCCGGGTCCCGACATGGGACCAAAAATAAGACAAGTTGTGATCTAAGGCTATAGACAAGTGGAGAACTACTCCACAGATCCAATGTTGGACAATGCCTTGAGATCGCAACTGCAGTTATTTTGTCATTGTTACGATTTGCACAGGTTATTTTTACAGTCTCCTGGATCAAGACTGTCTCGCCTGCTCGCAATGTCAATATTACCCGGACTACATCGAATCCAGCATACGCGTTGCCGAGTGTGCCCGTTCCGGTATGCCGTACGACAGGCAATGCTGGCCGCTACCTCCACCCACCACAGAGACACAATACTCCTCTCAATACGCACAGGATCAGGCTTTATATTCGTCTTACCTCTCTCAACCACCGGACCTTAGTCCAGATGTATTAGACCTAGAAGATGTTGCGTACGACCAAATATCATCCTCTGACCTCGTGTGGTATTCAAAACCATCTGATGAAACGCGCTCATCAGTCGGTTGGAAACTCAACGGTATGTGATTAATTCTCAATAAATTGTAACAACTATGTGCGCCGGGCATAACCATTAAAGTTAGCATATGCCTATAAAGAACATCAAAGGTTGTCCTGCGTATAGATCCTGTAGCGGGGGCTATATTTGGGACAATTCCTCCTTCCGTGACAAACTACACGCGTATTATGTATTACATTAAAATGTGAAATGAGTATGAATGGTCGATCCATAAGTGTGACATAACAATTGGTCCGACAAACAATGTTTAATAGCGTGGGCTGCTGTGATTGACAAAGGTGTGTTGCATTTAGTTACAAACATGCATGGAAACAAAACACATGGTAGGCCTGCTCCATTTCGCGGTAACAGTTCTACCGGTGTGCGTTTTTATACACTATTTAGTTAACTGATCTTCAAGTAAAAACTTACTGTTAATTCTTTATCCAGTTTCAGAGGGTCGGATACCGACACTAGTCTACCAAACACGGACATCCCGAGCGCTGACGACAACCCCAGCATTCCACCTCGGTCACGGTGACGAATCAAGAATACTGACAGTAGTTTTAGCTCTGATCGGCAGCTTGCTTGGCATTGTCACATTGGTTGTTGCGTTAATGATGGTATTTAGATACCGCTCATCGAAAAGCAACAGCGACTACAGACGGATGAACGTTGATGAAGAGATCTACTATAAAGCTGAACCACAGACATTTGTCTAAAAGGACCATGTAACGAAAACTATGCACCGAGTCACAGGGTCCATCGAGGAATCGGTACTTACAGGACTGTATTATACGCAGAACAATTTGTAATGTTTCTTACGTTTATTAGCATACACTTTGGGCTTTTGCTCCCAAACACCGACGATGCATTGAGTCACGGAGTCCATCCAAGAATCGGTACTTACAGCCTGATACTGGTAGCAGAACAATTTGTGATGGTGTTTCGCACGCTTTTTAGCATACACCTTTGGCTTTTGCTCATGCGAATTTACACTCGTCCTAGAGGTTTCTTAGTAAGTATACGGCGTATACATGCATAACACGTAGACTAGTACACCACTGGTTTTTACACTCAAGCAAACAGCTTTGTCAAATTATGACGCTATCCCTACAGTAGCACCAAAAGGCCTACAGCAAATTCGAAACATTTCGTTACTACTTTTGTTACAACAAATTAAGTGGAAATTAAATGTAGCCTACATGACTAGATTCCCTGCGAATGTTGTACAGTAGGCCTATACCGGTATTCATTCCAGATTCCATAAGTATTTATATCATTAACTCATTATAACCGATGAGCTTGTAGATTTCCACTAAACGATCGTTTGCGCCTAAAATAAAGTCCAGTCTTCGATGCAATGTACAGGTTGAATATTGATAACCTGCAGAGTATATTTACCAGTGGCATAGTATTATATGATGGAACTCATCAGATGCCTCGATGTTATTTGTGTACTCCAGAATTAAAAGTATCGTCCAACGTTTGGAACGTGAGCCCTCTCGTGTCTCAACGTGAATTTGAGGCAGGAAGTTCTCGTCCTTTTGTGACTATTTGAAAACTTTCCCCAGTCCCCGGCCCACATACATTATTGCATGTGGGATATATATGGGTATTAAGTTATGTAAATAATGCATGTATGATGTGCAAAAAGCTCGACGTCATGAACATAACAGGATATATAATATCCGGTATTACATAGGTGTGTGTGTACATTATATAAAGTATAAAATACACAATAAAACATTTCTATAGCATATAGAACAAGGCTGATACAATATTTATCGTATTTTCTTGCTCCTACGAGAGAAATTAATATGAAGTAATCAGGGGAGACTAACTTTTGTGGAAGGTGGTGGTTGATTATTTTCATAATTTTGGAATCAAGAACTCATGCCAAATGTAGTGGTCTGGGGGCAGCCGTCCGGAAAATTTTGAAATCTACAGGCTCTCTCCTGCATTCTGAACCCGACTCTGAGTTTATCTGTTTATGTCAAAAAGTGCTAGGAGCGTGGTATGAGGAACGCCCTAAATTGTATTCTGCCTGAACAACGTTCACAGTGCCAAAAACACCATAAACACTATACATAGTACATGTAAATTACATCTCCACGCAGACCACATGTCAGGAACCGCAAACACTGACTGATAGTGATACACTTGCCAGTGCACATAGTGTAGGCTGTTGCTGCTGCTGCAGCTTGCAAATTGACGTGCACGTATACTGCACACAGTGCGGAGGGATACATGTATATCCATAACTACTGTCAGCTGTCTTAGCTTTCATTATTACTCAGTGGCAGCTGAAGATGGGGGTTGCAACCCCCCATCTAGATAATGGTGCGGCTAATTGGTGACCTTTGCCCCTAAACAAAGTCAAAATTAGCGGTAACCATCTTGTGGCTAATATAACAGTACATCATATCCACAATCAAAACATCACACAAGCATAATCTGTTTCAACGTCTTAATGATATACTGTCAGATTTAACCGTGACAAATAAAACTCTCAGTGAGTTAATAAAATGGGCAGGGTTGCCCTTGTTATTACTCAAAAATGATATGTCGCACAGCGAAATTCGTCTATGACTATAGTAGTATCTCCTAGTTGAAATGGATTGCTGCTGACAAGAAATGTTCTGTATTTGTCCATGGATGGATTTTTCATGTAATTCATTGCAAAATATATTTAAAAATATTTCTCAAGATGAAATCGGCAATCTTTAAACCATGGTTACTCCATGGAGGTTACTCTCATACAAGCGAATACATTAGGAGATTGCATAACAAAACTGTACCGCTCATTTACTTCCAAAATTTATTCCACGGTTCGACACTTTAAGTGGCAATTACATCTGAATGAACACAATTATTTAGCATGCATTATTTAACCTTATATTCACTTTTGTAGAAAATTTGCTACAATGATTTTAAAAAGATTGTTATACGTATACTTATTCTGAATGTGGGTAATAAAGGGTTAACCCTTTCGCTACCAAATTGTACTCAGAATAAGGCTAGCGAGAACCGGCTAAAAATAATTACAAACGGTATTCTATTCATAATAGAATTACATAATATTGACTGGTACGTGATATACATTCCTGTCGACTATAGTCGCCAATGGTAGTGAGAGGGTTAACATGTACATTGCCAATGAATGCTGTTTTATACGTCATTCTAACTCCCAACAATTTCACCCGTAGTGTGCTTAATCAAGCCACTAACGTCCTTTCAAGTTCGACCTACCCTGCTTACACCTAAACAAAAGTAAAAATGTATCATGACCTATAAAGGAAATCTCATTCACAAGGCAGAATTACTAAGTTAATTTCGGTTTACCAGACGTGTTCGGCACACTGGATTCAACAAACCTTTTACCGTGACCTGTGATGTTCATTGACCTTCTGAATTTGTTTTTCAACCGTTATTTTGACCCAGAGTTTTTCCAGCGCACCATCAAGATACTGCTTAGAAGCAGTGTATGGGTAGAGTCCAGACAGGGGGACTATTAACAGCACAGTACGAATAGACTGACTACAAGCACTGCTGTCATGCGTGATTCTGGACCAGCATCAGCCGTAGCACTGTTTAGCAAGTTGTGTTCTTCGTCATGCATTGTTGTTCCATGACACACGTACAATATTGTTAATATACCTATACTTTGTGAAATGTATTGAATATATCTTACGTAACTATTTAACATCTTGTCCAGAATCACGTATCATAGCAACGGTTTAGTCAGGTGAACTAAACATTTAACTAAGTATATGCGGCTAAGTAGCAGAATACCAGACAATTATCCTAATCTATAAGTAAAATATTAATGTATAATGACGTCCAAACACAAGCTTGGTCCAAACCAAAGACAAAAAAACCAAAGATCTCAAAGCACAATTATATTTACAGACGAAAAATAAATGGAAGTTTTTAAAATGTATATACCTGCAGTACATAAATTTTATTTGCACATATAATTGGCAAGACATGATTCATGATGTTGACCTAGTAATATAGGCAATCATAAATATAGGTAAAATGTGATTAAAACTGTTAAGAACAAATGGACGTGAATGAAAATACAAAACCCACAAAAACCATAACCTGCTGACCACTTGTCTAAACATAAGGCAATGCGTAGAGTAAGATGCTGTATGGCATCACTGATCTTTTCATATAAAATCTATGAAAACTCAAAATATGAGTTACTGGTATCTAAATGCAAAATAGAGACAGTTCACTCCTTTTGCCTCGTGGAATCTGTCTGATAAGTTCCCTTCAACAAACTCAGTTATTAAATGTACTGTCGGTTTTCCGAGTGATTTTAATAACTGTACATGTTGAATTTATAACCTATTAGGTTTTCCCTTGGTAATGATAGCCTTAAAATGATATATGGCACGTACAAATCCGTCTATGGATAGTTGCCAAAAAATATATTTACTGAAAATTACTTATTGGCTGGAAAAGGTTTAACCTCCATCCAACTTTGTTGGCTGGGGTTAAACACTAAAATCAGGCTAAAACCACTGTGCCATCCTCCCAATGGTTTATCATTGCACACAAAACTTGGCCTCCATCCAACTTTGTTGGCTGAGGTTAAACACAAAATTCAGGCTAAAACCACAGATTCATACTCCTTAAGATTTACTATAGCACAGTGGTGCTGCTATTAGACTCTGATGAAGAAACATCATTATGGTAACCCTGCATAGATGGACTGTGAGGACGGTGACCTATACAGAAACACACTCTACAGGCCGAATGGAACTTGCGCACGCCCCTGACTAAGTCCACTCTACCTCTGGGGTAGTGTACGTCTACATGCTGCAGCAGCGCTCCGATGTTGCCCAAGTCGTTATTGCACTCGCGCGAGTCGAGCACGTCGTACAAGATCTCGGTGTAACGATGGTCGTTGTTGTCATAATCCCGAATGAAACAGTTAGCCGCAATTGGGTTCAGTTTGAAGAAATCCGCCATGGTCTTTCTCATGTCCACGTGATCCATGAAAATTCCCTCCATGATCTCACGGCTTTGGAAGTTGGTCAGGACATCCCTGAGAGATCCCGAACACTTGTCTTCCGAATTATTCTCATCTGGAGGCACTGTTTTATTTCATCATTAAGAAAAATGTTCTCAACCACCGCGGATATTTGGTATTAATTTATCTTAATCAAGGGTGACCAATTTTCTCTCGCATATTTATCGGCAAATTCCCATGATTTTGAGGGGGAGATATGATACAATGACCAAAGTGTCCAAAAGAGAGGCCTAAAAATATTATTTTTAGTGACACTAACTAATCAAAATGATGATTTCAACATAAGGCATAAACTACTGTAGTCACTAAATAAAACCTGATTTCAGCTACAACCAAATCAACAATTGAATTTACCTGAAACATCACAGCTAGCTACAGGAGGCTCTTCTCCAACTTCAGCATCACCCCCTGAGAACACCACCTCAAAGCTGAACATGAAGCCAGGTAGTAGTGGCTCGGGTAATCGATATTCACTGTTGGATTCCTTTATCACAATCGGCAGGCCTGTCACACAATCGCACGCACAGCGCAAGGTGTGATTGGCCCATTTGTTTAGGCCCAGCAACGTAAGATTATTTCCATCATCTAAACGGAATAGCAACGGGTTCTCTGCAACAGGATAAACAAAGATAAGAGGGGGTTGCATGGATTGTGTTTCCACTTCCAAAGTAAGGTGGCTACGTCCTTGATCACATGGCTGCCGATTAGACAAACTGTGTCAAATTGTACCTTTCACTTTCGGTTAAGGGCCACGATGTGTGTGGTATTGTCGACAGCTGTGTTACAGGGTCTCCCATGAGGAGGGGGTTTCAGGTCGCACCTCTTGGCAGGCCTGCCTAATGAACAAATTATTCTACCAAAGTGTACAGGATATTCGATTATGCTAAAAACTCTTTGCATGTAAACTTCCCTGAATAAAGCCAGTCAATGTGTGTTTCATAAGACACTGCACACTAGTTCAAGTCTTACAAACTGGAGTAGGCCCTACTTGTAGAGATTCCTGTTACAACTGCTTAGTTACAGCCCAGAAGTATCCAAGGGCTAACATAAAAAATAACGTCTAAAGCGATCAATAGTACTGAGTGTTTTTGGTCGCTGAGTGTTTTTGGTCGCTGAGTGTTTTTGGTCGCTAGGTCATTTTGTGACTGTCCCGTCTAATCAGGCAAACGGCAGTGTATGAATTGCTTTTATATCATGCTAGTGTTAATTCAAACCGTTATTTAAAAAACAACTGTGTCCGTTTGACTAATTGTACTATCCAACAAAAGTGGGTTAGTAAAATTAAAATGTTTGTACATACGTCTTTAGGTACTTTACGTTATTACCCCCCCCCCCTTCCTCCCCCGTCATCAGGACACGAAACTAGAATTAATAACAATTTACAAAGAAAAATATACAGCAAAAAATTTGTTGGTATTTAAGTATTTCAGTTGGTATTTTAGTGTCGGTAAACATAATTAAATACAATGCAAATGCAATGAAAACTTGAGCGTGCAATCTCGCCCCCAAAATTCTGCAATCAAGAAATAAGGAGTTAATCCTAAAATGAAAACAATAGAACATGAGAACAAAAAATGCAACACATCCAGGTTAATGCTGAAAGTTCAATTTTACAGCATTAATTACAGGGTTAACTAATACTGGTATTCAGTGAAATGTTATTTTGTTAATTGCGAGTACCGGTAATACCAGTTACAGGGTTCTGCCATTAAATTGTTGACATCAGGGGCATGATGACATATGCTGGTCGTAAAAAGTGCATGGCATTTAGGTTGGTTTTTTTTCCCAAGAGCATATTTTAATACGCCTGCGTACTTTTCATCGTTTGTGAGCAAACATAACAAAAGGCAAGATGGCTACTTTGATGGTAGGCAGACATAATAAAGAAATATATGCCATGGTTTTTATTCCTGGTAGCTTTTGGTAACGTCGTATCAGAATTTGCCTACTAATGTTACTGCTGCTTGTTCAGCCGGACAGTATTGCTACAGGTACATACTAATTTACAGGCACCCTGGCTTAACCTGCGGTAAAAGGACAACAAACACTCCAAAAACTTGAGAACTATCAACATTTAACCCCCAAAATGCAGGATTTGGTTAAATTGGCAATACAAGTTTATTTCGCTTACCGGTAAGTTTTGCTATGTATTAACTTCAACATGCATATACAAATTGTAATGATTTTTTAGTTTAAGTTTGATTTTCTTGTTCATCACTGCGCAAAAACGTTCAAACAAGTAGAATTACAGCAACAGCTAGTAGCTATAGGTGGCTGTTATTACATTAACAATCGCTATTTCAAGCAGGTACACACATAATGCATATGCGATGAATGTTGTAGTCAAGATCTTCCCTAACTCAGAGACACTTTTCAGTCTGTTTTCTGCACGTTCAATTTTACAATAAAAGTAAATACAACCCACATCTTTCCATCCACAACACTAAGATTCCCTCTTGCCAGTTAAACGACCCTCCAAAAGTTGAGTTCTGAAAAATATAGGCCGACCAACTCCAATAGAATCACCGCATTTCATCAAAAGATTACCAACAGCTAAGTGGAAAATCACAACCCGAGATATGACAATTGTGGTAGAGCAACGTTTGTATTGTTTGTATTGTTTATGAAGTCTATTACAAGAAGCCAGTAAACTTTCATGGTTCTTTAATTCATAATTTGCATGTTTCCAGAGTTGCTTGGAGTTATGGGGAAAATCTTGGCTAAAACACTGTAGATAGTATATAGAGAGCAGCTACACATGCACAACAAATGAATCAATCAATCAAGTTTGGAATACCTACCCACATTTCTTATTACACCTGTACCGTTACCAACAATAATGGTATAAATTAACAGAAGAAAAAAGTAAAGATTATTAATTATAACAATTGTTATTTCCTCTTATTTCCAGTACAGTGTTTATTCAAAGAGTGGGAATGAACGCTTTTATTAGCTCTTCAGTTTACGACAAATGGTCAGTGATAAATGCTAATAACAAAGAATAACAATTTGTTTAATATGTCAGTTGTCCACAATTACAAGGCTGAAAATACAGTTTTGTGAGTTTGTGATACAGTCACCAAGACTTCTTAAGTTTTCCACTATAATTTAATTTCTAGAGAGCAAAACAAAAACTGTAGTATAGTTCACGATACAGATCTTTGTCGAAGGATGTGAAAGAATATATTTATTTATTGGCAATACTTACGTATAAGTTTAACTGAACTTCCATTTCTCCACGGAATCTTTCTGCTGCATTTCACATTTTTGTATATCACCACTAATACTACTACCATCACTGCTACTACAGCCAAGGCAGAAAATGCCCACCACCGTATACTAGTACCGGTACCTGAAATACAATCAGTTCTTGGTGAATGCAACATCAGAATATATGTTAAATTCTTCTCAAATATCCAACCTGCTTTTTGCAAGCCATAAGGCTTTTTTGTTGTTATTGTCCCGATCACCGCTGTTCCTGCAAGTTATGAGGCAATAACTATAGGCACAAAAATAATGGTGTTCAGCCATAAACAAAATCAATCCGCCGCAAAATACTGTTTTTATTCTTTATAATGATATCACCGTATTATCATCCCACCTTTTATAAGCCTCAGAAACACCTTTCACCACTAAAATCTCAATGTATACTGATTACGTAAATTATCCATATCGGTAATATTCTGATAATTTATTTCACAGCGATGATATACTCAGGTAATATATAATCCGTAAATTATGGCAATTGTACATACCTAGAATATAATTACGGCTACGTAGCCGTAAGCACACTACCACACTAAATCTATAATGAAGTTTATCGCGAAACACACAAAATGTATAAGACTATTTTTGAGCTAACACTGCTAGCATGCAAAGGGGCAAGTTTATCTCAAAGGTGCCAATCGCGTAGTTTGCATGAAACTCACCTTCGGATGCAGCACAGTTAGTACCCATAAAACCCTCTTTACAACGGCAATTAAACACCTCGCCATCCAGGGCCACTTCTTGCAGACACGTCTTATTACCAAGACAAACAGACTGGCACAGTTCAAGACTAACGGCTGGAATTTAGAAGGAAAACAGTGGCAACAAACGACCAGAATATGAGTAAAAGCAATGCATGAGACGATTGAAGGCACAAGTTTCTGCTTTCCAGTGCATACCGCTACGTCTTTACGCGAGTGACAACAATGAATTTACAATGAGTGATAATAGTACTTCGCTTTAGCAGCCAACATGTACAGTTACAGGGTTACGGCTTACCACTTTGACACTGATCTCCCACGAAACCATCTCTACACTGACATGTGTAGCCACCTAGACCGTCGTCAACACACATCTTATTATAATTCACACAGGGCTGATAGCTCAAGCAGTACTTCAAATCTGAAGGACAAGGACAAACGTATTCACATTCGCTTACCAAAAGATTCAAGTCTATCCTTACATAGAGGCAGATTATTGGAGGGGTGGTGTGTCACCAGTGCCGCGAACTTGTTATCTGCACTATTTTTCATAGGTTATAAAGTAAATACCGGTATATATCTCAGCCATCTCTGTATTTAGGCAGTATTTTATATACAATATACCAGTACATGTATTCTACCGTCTACAAGTTTGCAAACACCACAGCAACAAGAATCATATTCATTAAACAGTGAATGCTTACCATTTGCTTCAAACCAATACCATGTTTGCTTTATGTTTAAATCATTACTGTCTCAAACTAATATTATTTTTGCTTCAAGCTTACCAGTTTGGGTTCAATATAAAATCACTCTTGCTTCACATTCGCCTACCAAATTATTATTCAGGCAGCAAAAGTTGCTAGCAACCATATCGCTTGGGAATTGCTATGTGTAACTTAGACCTACGTTATCAGCTGGCAACTCAGGGGCAATTTCGAGGCAACAAATTTTGTAGTTGATCACATTTGAACTTTCAGGCAATGTCCAATTGTTATCCAATCATAATATGTTTTGGTACTCACATGATAAAAATGTACTTTTTCACCGGCAGCCATTTTTGTCAAGGTTTTCGGAGGTGCTAAAATACGTGAATTTACACACATTTTGTAAATTTTCTCGATCGTCAGAAAACACTGTTTTGATGAACAGCAACTTTGGAACAAAACATTGCAGAATTTTACGAAGGTATGAATATAGTATTTAGAACAGTTATAGAAAACAAAGTTGAGTTCTTCAATTCAGTAGATAAATAAAATGTTATTTAGACTAGGCCTATACTATGTAGTCAGACAGTGTATTGTAATCTGTACTATTAATTCTGAGTAGGGACGTAGGCCTTTTAATAGTCTACACTGTAAACAGTGAAGTACCGAGTGTGTAAGTACTGCATTTAAGTGTGACGGCCCAATTTCGGGCGACAAAAGTTGCGCTCGACAAGATTGCTAGCAATTAGTTGCTCGTAAATTGCCCCGTGTAACTACAGCTTATCATGAGTGGTTGAAATGCCATTTTTGCTTTAGAACTTTCCTTTTGGTGTTGGAACTAATATCACACTTACCATTTGTGTTACATTTCAGCTTCCTTTCAAGCTTACCATTACATTTTTCGCTCCAAACTTACCAATTTCACAGTCCTTCCCTGTGAAGCCATCCAGACAGCGACATGTGTAGTCCCCAAGCCCATCATTCGAACAGGAACCCCCATTCACACAGGGCTTCGTAACTGCGCAGTAGCTAACGTCTAGAAAAAGTAAGGCAACAGGAAAATATTCAAATAACATCCACATTTATTACAGTCTTCTCTTGACTGACAGGCTAGCCTTTTTAGAAATACTGCTGAT
>JAVCKS010001093.1:6820-20246 GCA_032273685.1 Pteraster tesselatus | reverse complement strand
GTCCTCCCCCTTCTCCCTCATCCCCATTCTCCCTCATAGCCCCTTTCACTTATCTCCCAGTCTCCTTTAATCCCTGCACCCTCAACTCTGAGCCCGCTCAAAACTCCGCCCCCTCCACCGAGAAAAAGATTACACATGTACAGTATCTGATAGCAGTCGCACGCACATACTTGGTGTTATAACCTGATGCATTAGTTTCAGACTGGTTGTTATCTGTATGTTATTATAGGACAGGGTTTGTTGTTGTAAGACCTCAAATATCTGTCTGGATGTAAATAATATGACTACTGGTAATGAAAACAAATATTCCTGCCAATACACATCTGTCTGTATTTTGTTTTACACTTTTCTTAAGAATGTGAATTTATTTGTGTGCAGCAAAGTTCCTACTGTATTTTGCACATGTGGTTACAGTAACTTTTGTAAAATAGCTACAAACTACAACTGTACATGTTCACATGTAGTCTGGGGCAACTAAAAACACCAAGAGTTACAATATTATACTTAAGATTCACATAAAATCCTGTCTGTAAATAGTGTATTGTTGTACAAGTACAAGTTAGTAACAAGGGGGTAGGATGTACTGTAGAATGGTAAATTTATCACTAAAAATACATGTATCGGGATATGTGCACCACTCTATGTTCATGTTTGTGCAGTAGTAATATCCTCTGTGCATTATAAACCTATGGTACAGTAACCTGTGACAGTGGAGTGTGTAAGCACCTCAGGCGGATATTGCAATCACTAATAATTTAATTTACTCTCACGCCCAGGAGGGGATGAGCCAAGGCCGAGGGGATGAGCCAAGGCCAAGTTCATGAGAATCAATTGATTACTTCTCAAATTATGTCAACCACTATTGATCCACTGTCGGAGTGGAAGCATCTCAATTGAATACCGGTAACATCCTTTGCCTTAAATGTATACATACACTTCTAGCTACAAGGGCCTGCATGTACTGATCCTGAGGGGCGGTGTACCCTTGTATCATTGCTGACTTTGCAATGTCTGTGTACATTAGTGCCTGTTAATACTGTATAAATACCTGCAAAAATGTTTTTATTTTTATATTTAAGCCCAAGGAAACCTATATACTGCTTTGGTATACGTGTACAGGATGTATTTATTTAAATTATTATGAAATTACCAATTTACTAAATGTTTTTGCAATGTATTTATAAATGGTTGCTACAGTAGGTGTAATACAGGAAGCTGGAGAAAACTTACAGATAACCTGCAATTATGAAATGGTATATTGTGAGAATTAAAGGGTTAGTTTATGGAGTACACCATGTACATGTAAGTGTCAGTAGAAAAAAAACAGCATTCAAGTACATACATGTACATGTACACGTAAATATTCTTGCAGATAAAATATTTCGCGGTTGATCCTGTAAGGTACTAGAAGTCATTCGCAAGTTCACAATGTTCATCGTTGTAGGAATAATCACCCCGCTAATCCCTATAATTTACACCACTATTGGGAGTAAACATAATAATCATGGCCCATTTTAGTTGGAAATCCCACCTTTTTATCGATCATAAATTGAGAAAATACTGGTAAAAGAATCACTTAGGTGCATGCACGCCACGGCGATCTTTATTGTCGAATGTCACGTACTGGGTAACCCGAAGTGAGCCCTTCCGTGCAAAGATATTTCTTGGAAAATTGTTCGCGTGTTATTGAATTTGCATCTCTGTTCAAGAGTTCTTTCAAGATTTTTTGCCGCGAAAATACTTGGGTGTTGTATACATGTATGATGTAGTAAATAACTCGCATTTGCATTTGGAGTTTGTTCTATGTCCACTTTAATCTCTTATCTGTATTTTGATTACATGTAGTATCATATGACTCAAGTGGAGCAGAAATATTACCACTTCATGGATTCTGAGAACATATTGCACAAGACATTTTTTCACAATTTTGGAATTTTGCTAAACTTCACTCCCTACGCACATACTGGTACATACTTATAGCCAATTTTACATGCATAACTTACATGTGTGATGCATGTGTATTGTGATACATGTAGGCACCTGTTTCGTTTATAACCAATATTATGTGGTACAGGTGTGGACTGTGGAAAAAATTTTGCAAGTACATGTACATGTACAGCGTGCAAATGCACTGCACAAACTTCCACATTGAATTGTGGGCTGTGATTGTGTCAACGGTAGCAATACAACATGTACACTACAACTTGTAGACTCGTGTGCATAATTTAAGCAGGATATTCTACATGCACTATACATGTATAAATGTGTAGCTTAAGCCTAAGGCATGTTTAAGTTTATTCTCCATATGGAAACACATGGTACAGTACATACATGTATAAATTGTCATTACACGTACTTTATTTATATGTGTGCAGATACGTACAGTTTAATAGTGGGGAAAAAACACAGCCCCTTACTGCAGTTTTGTTGATGTATGCATACAGTTTACACCATTATATTTCTTATGGAAAGATAGAGGGGTTATTTTGAAGACCTTTCTGAGCTTTTGTTTGTTATAAGCACAGCTGCAAGCTTGCAGGCATACTGTATTTAAAGAAGAATTACATGTATCTTGTGTGGTAGTCAACAATAAATACTTGATTACAAATGATTAGGACTGGGGCCATTTGCAGTGAAATGGATTGGATGATGAGCAAATGGGGAAATGGCAGTGCTGGACATTGGACTTAAAATGGTTGTTTTCTTAAACACTAAGGTTAGGATATTATTACAATATCATCGGCCATGGCATTATACAATACTACCAATAAATACTAACATTTTTTCCTGAAGACAACATATTTCATTGCTTGCTAGAAATTGTACACTTTTTGTATCAAACCACTGAGAGTTGTTAGCCGTCAAGTCTGCCTTAGGGTGTGTCCTGCAGATGAATTGTTGTGCAACAGTAACAATTAAGGCTCCGTCAGGCAAATATGTTTATTTATCCAATGCACGTATGCAATCTGAGGGAAAATACGTGCACATGCATGTGTTTATTTAAATTATTTGTATTGGAACATTTTTCCTGTTTAAGGACATCCATAGCAGATTGAAAGTGGTAACAAGTATACATCACGTGCTTGCGAAAATAGGTTGACTACAACTTTAGATAAGTATGATGTTTTTACTATACTGTAGGTAGGCTAATTGTAGGTTCACAACATCTTACAAGCATACATGTACATGTATGGTTTGACACAATTTACAAATTATATACAAAATATATACAAAATTATATTCAAAATAAATACATTGTTTATTATTTAAATACATTCTTTTGACATTGTGTTTACAACTGCTATCAACTGCTGATTTTGTTTTCTTCAAGGCTACAAAGTTTGACCCAACAAAATATTGTTTACTGTTAAAGGAGGTAAAATTCACAGTACATTAATGTCAATACTTCACCCTTGTGTAGTTTTGAAAGAAAAGTTTCTGCCTGCTTGCACCTCCAAGTACAGGTACCTGTGCATGGTCATATATTATTATTCACAACGTGTGGAACTTTTATCATACTCTTTTTACATGATTGTGCTACCCAGCAGTTGGTTTTTTGTCCATTTGGCTTTGCTGTCACGAACAAACGCTATAAGCTTCATTCTGACCTTGACAGACAGAATCGTTTGGCTGAACAGTGTAAACAATCCTGGGAGTGACTCGCACTTTGTTATGGCTAGTTCTGTACTTGTTGTATTGCACTTACATGTATTAATAGTGTGACTTTCCCTAATGCAAAGCAATTTAGCGAGGGATTAAAAAATCAAACTTGAGATCATTGTGTGGTACTGTACATTATGATAGTATAAGGTAGCAAAAATGAAGTTTGAGATTTTGGTCAATATGAACCACTAAAACCAAATTTAGTTTCCTTACTTTGTTATTACTTGTTTAAAACCAGAAATTAAACAAGTACTCCTCGACCATACATGTATGTGTACAGTTTGATGGTAGAAAACCCAATAGGATTAAGACTGAAAAACCTTATTACTTGTACATGTGTTTGATTTACACCAGGATCAGCGAAGGTGAAGGCAAAAATAATTGTCCTTGCACCACATGCACACACTGCACTTTCAATGATGATGTTTTGACAAACTTTATACATGTACATGTATCAGGTAAATGCCATAATGTTTTGGTACAGTTATCTTTGTCAAGGCTTCTGAAATACAATATTAATTTCTGTTCTTGTTAGAACCTACACATACTAGAGTTTCTCTTTTTAGAACGTTGCAGTATGCACATGAATGCATGTATACTACATAAGAATATCAGTATAATCAATGCACCTACATGTTTGTCCTATTTTAACATTGTGTAAACTTGGGGGAAAGGGTGATTGTGTGAACAATATTGTTTCAACTGCTGACAAGTTGCTACAGTGACTGAGCTAGTGATTGATAGGCTTTCAGCTGCTAAGACATTAGCTCGTGTAAGTGGGTCACAAGTCTACCCCAAATTATTTCCCTAGGATTCTTCATACATGTGCAAACTTGCCCAGGGTAACCCTACATGTAATCCTTAAACTGGATATTTTGCAAATTGGTGCTGGTTCAAATACCTTAGTGATACTTTGCTGTGGGATATTGTCGTTCAGGAAGTAGCTCATGTAGTTTGGTTATTAGTATTTCCTTTTAATGTTTAGTTTCTAACAGTAACAATGACAGACAGAGATGGGAAATGTGGTGTCAAGCAACACAATAAAAGTGTAACATTACCTTCTTTTTCTAATTTGTCTCTTAAAAGTGTGCGTACATGTACCTGCCATACGTATAGGCCTACATTTACATATATGTATTGCTGTGCATTGCGTTGAAAATTGTATTGAACTGTTTTTCTCAGTGTCTGTCAAGTAGTACAATATATTGAGTGGTGGATATTTCATTAGCTTGAGGCAATTTGGTGGTCTAAATATAAAATGGATTGAATTTCTTTTACAATAGTTACTATCTAAGAAGTTTACAGTAGGCGACTACATGTAGTATGTGTGCATGTAGGCACTGGCTTTGAGGCACCTTGTGACTCTAGTATCCTGCTGAGAATCTTGTTCCCACATGCATGTAAGGGTAGTTTTGGTTGCTATAAAAATACTAGGTTCATTTAAAGTAATTTGTATGTTTACTAACAAAATCCCTGAACAAAAATGTCATTTGTACAAGTCTACAGCTATAGTATAGTGATACTAGCCTTGTATTGCACATTGATACATTAATTACCGGTATGTACATGTACTTTAACTTGTCTGTGTTTTTTTTCCTTACAAAATTATGGCAGGATCACAGAGTTTTAAATTTGTAATAAAGTATAATTTCCACTACTGTTGTGTACTTTTGATATCAATACATGTACAAATGTATAATGTATTTCATCTTATTTCTATTGGTCTGTCTGCAATTGTGGAATTTATTGCTTCAGACGTGTATCATATTGTAGTAAAAAAAAACATGCAGCACGAGTCATTCATTAGTTGTATAATCTCCACCGAGTACAGCTGTCTATTGCTATTAATAAAACTGACAAAAGAAAACTTTATGACTGACGACACATTCTGAACATACAGCCTACAGACCCAACATACAATGCAGCTTGTCTTCAACAGTTTTTGGGACATGTGTTGGGCAGGCTTTGTATAAATGCAACCCAACCCAATCTACATGTATATTGATCTACGTTGCTCAAAGGAAATAATTCATATCATTCATACATGCTTCATAACAAAGACCGATTAACATAAACTTGTGGTTGATAATTAAGTACATGTACAACCCACACACACACTGGACGTCCATTCAATAAGCACCCATTAGGTTATCGATTAATAGGAGTGGCCAACCATTTCACACAATAGATGATAGGAATATATGCTTGGGAACAAGAAAAATTTATTGTAGATATTTTATTTTTTGTCAGGTTATTATTAATAGGCTACAGTGTACTTGTATAGGACAATACGTATATATGTTTTACACAGAGTCTAGATGTGTGCATTGTGTTTTTTAGCCAAGTTCCTGTATTATTATGAAAAAAACCCAAATTGGCTTATTTGGATTTCTGAAAACAGGCCAACGTTTCTAACCAGCAAACTTTCCTCTCCAGCAAACTTACCCTGTACATGTACACGTACATGTGTGTACCGGTATATCTTTTTACCTGTACATGTTCTGTACATCATGTGCACATGCTGTCTTGTAAAGAGTACTGTACAACATGGGTGCAAGCCCGTGTAACCTGTGTAGTGCCTCAAAGAATTTGTGTGAGTAGGCCTACCGGTACTTTATTCGTACAGGTCCGTATATTAATGGTAAACAAGTTGCAATCAGTGAGTGTAGATAACATGATGGATTTAACTGCTTGCTATCCATGAATGTATCGGTAAGAATCTTGGTTAAATAGTTATAGGTCCGAACTGAACAGAAAGCTTCTAGTACTAAACACTGTAAATGTTTACATGTAGAAGGTTCCAACATCGGCCGTCATATAATTGTCAATTTGTAAATTAGTTATTTATCATAATTAAAATTCAAATTAATAATGTTATTAATAAATACTACGGATGAAAAAGCAATAGGCCCTAATTAAATTTCCCACGAGTTTTAACATCAAGGACAGTAACAAAAGAAAGGTGTGATTTCAAGGTTCATGGAAAAAGAGTATACATGTAGAATACCATGTATACAGTTGTTTCCCATAATATGAACTTTAATCGCTGTTAGCAATGTGTTCAGCACACCTGCCACAACATGTGCTGTATTTTTTGCACATGATGTTCAAGCAAACTTGAGGTAATGATCATACATTGTAGCAAACAAACAACAGAAATAGCTTGTTATAAAACCGACACAACTGTTCATAAACATAAAAATAGCTGCTTTACACGTTTTCCCAAATGTCTCATGTTGTTCCGCCTCTCGCCTCAAGGATATACCGGTAGGTATATATCCTGGGATCCTAGCCTGCTCTAAACGTCAGCTTATATAATCCTTCACAACTTCACAACCACTCACTGTTATATTAATCATGCTGAGCTGCGTAATTAAGGAGCAAGGGAGAAACAGCAGCCGGCACTTTCTTGCTCAGTTATTTTATTGCGTAGCGTACACACAACTGTGTGGCATAGATGATTTGTGTACCATCGTTGATACTAATCTGCAATGAGTGCATAAATAGGCACTACAGGCTTAATGTACATGATTTTGGAAGCATCCATTGGGAATCTCTAGTATGGTTGTGGTAAAATAATTATTAGGAGATGTGCACTATGTACATGTACAAGTACCACTTGAATTAATTATATTATGACAGTTACTATCAATATACACTGTGTTGTTAGGATAATGTGATTTGCATCAGATATTATTACCAATTATCTAATATAAAATATGGTCTGTATTGTAGCTTGTTATAAAATGTAATGCGAGAGCGAATGTGATACTAGGCGATGGCCTCTAGTATAACATGTGTCATCACACGTATAGTATAAAGTACAATGCCGTTGTGTACAATGTAGAAACTGAATTATGTGCATGTAAGGTACACTCCCTCCTAAAAGTTGGAAACGCCTTAGCAAATTACACATGTATGCCAAAAAAATTGTTACATCCAAGAAGACTATACTGGTTTTATAGAAAAGAGAGATTTTATGACCAATGTCATAAACAACTACATGTATCTCTACCACAATTGTCATATTTATGGGTGTTATCCTCGCACCAAATTTGTTCAAACAATATTATGTGTAGAATTTTACGTTAAATGACCTAATAACTTTGTGAAAAACAGTTTTTAAATGTTATTATCAATCTTTGCAAAGCATACATGTAACAGTATAGAGAAGAATTAACAGTTGGTATTAATTCCTCACACTGTTTAAAAGTATATTCTAAAATACATTATGCCTCTTTATAGAACTCTTTAATACAGTCAGATTCGCTAGATTTTGGGTCGCATAACGAACAGGTTGATACTTGGTGTGCAGGACACTAAGCTTTACAAGTAGTGTGCATTGTTTTGTGAAATTCACCCCACAATCCCTACCAACTCCACCCCCACAATCCCTACCCACGCCATCCCCACAATCCCTAACTACTCCACTCCCACACCCACACCCACCCATGTGTAAGTCGATAATAGGTTTTGATAAGTAAATGTTATTTTTCACAGTTTTAGAGAGACTTTACTGATATTAATTGAACCATGAAGGTGCCGACTCATTTTCTCAATAGATTTATCATCAGTGCTTTTGTGGAGTTTCTCATTACTAAGTTACACTTACAATATTGTGTTACTCCCTCCTCCTGCTAATCATACCAATTACTCTGTAAGTGATACCAGTACATGCACATGGAATTTGTGCTTGCATTGCATGCTAACACCAGAAACAATCTGGAAATTGGAATGCCTAAAATGACTGTTATTCAGAAGGGAGATACACATGTTCATGACTGCTAGTTTGTAACCTGTATGAGCAATAATACTAGCCGTTCTAATAATGTTATGTACATTTTATGCATACATGTACTTTCTTCACAAAGGTTGCTCTTAGCAACTAACAAGCTTGAGTCCAGATATAATCAGTCATGCTGTATAAGTAGATACAGTGAATTAACTTAATTGGAACCTGTACTACATGTACTACTACTAATAATTGATAATACTTATATGAACAATTTTTATATATTTTGTACAATACATCATGTATGCTAGTACATGTATGTGTAGAATGCCTTTCCAAACCCTACCCATGTGTGCTTCATACTGTACAGACTCTACTACGCGCATTATTATTATTCACCTTGGACCTTCATAAGAATGTGTGACAAGTTTTTGCCTTCCTACACTCAGACTGGCAATAGCAACAGGGGATTTTTTAGATGGGTGTAAACAACCAACCTTGGTGTCACACCCTGTGTTTCCTTTGTTGACAGCAGATATGATGCAAAGTTTAGTTTAGTTTCTTTGTAATCCTTTGTTTGTGATTGTAATCCGGTCTCTGGAAGTATACTAAAGCTAACACTATACTACCCACAAGTTCATAAATCGTACATGTACATACTATGCAGTACATGTATGTCACTAATGAATAGGAAATCATGTACACTGTATGTACATGTTGATTATTTCACTGCAATGTTTTATATCTTCATTTTGTTTAGTACAAATGTCTCAATATTTTAATTAATTCTAGTGTTTTAAGCTACAAGAATTACTCAGACAATGTGAAATATTGATGTCCACTTCTATGACACTATTTCATTTAGATTCAATGTAATGGTAAATAAGGTTATTCATCGCAGTAGTAAACAATAATAATAAACTTATCCTATGTCTCATAATGTAGTCAACGAGAGGGAATACAATGTTTCGACTGCATGCTGCTAGTTTTTGTCAGGCGATCGCGTCAGTTCGCCAGAACTAAGTTGTGAAGAAAAATCCAGGGTTGAATATCCAGGGTTGAATTCTAGTAATTGTAAAGTGTGATGGGCATTAGACCTATAGTGAGGGTAGAATTTCTATATGTACAACATATAATTTAGCTTAAGCAGTACAGCTTTAGGGGTTGTATACCTTTTTCCTTTATTGTAGTCTAACATTACTGTAGTCTAAAATTCAGCACAAGTATGTATTGATTTGTTGTTATAATTGCAATATGTAGAAGTCCTGTCAAAGTCAAATGTATTTAGAGTAGTATATTACAATCTCCCTATATTATGCTACAAGATATCAACAGAAGGATTATCATTTTATCAAGTTTTACAATAATGTTTGTGTAATACATGTAGGCCCTCCCGAATAGTAACAGAAATTCTGTACTATTGTATAGGCTCAGTATAACTGTGCAACCTAATCATTGTTGTAATGTAATTGGAGGGCAGCAAAGCGGTGAAAAGCGCAAGGAAGAGCCTCTGGTATTGGTTAACACCAATACCACCATTTAATCAGGTCTTCCCTACTACTAATATCGTACATGTAGTTACTATCTGCACCAAATGTACATTTACATCAAAATCCATCAAAGAAGTTTGGAGTAAATCTTGCTAACGAACATACATTCTGTAACTTCCTTCCAACATTTTTAGTGGAGGTACATGAGTAATGTAAACTGTATACAATAACAGTTACATGATGAAATCTTGGAATCTACTGGTAAACAACTTGCAACAAGCCCTGTACAGTACACATGAACGAACCATATGCTGCTACTTAGATTGCATGATTTGATTGTCTAGTCCAGTCACCCATGTTGTGATTGACCTTGATGTACATGTACAGCGTAGTGCACGACTTTCATACATGTACCCTACTGCACAATGTTGTAAATGTAAGAGACTGTTAGTATTTGTGGTGGGAATCAATAAAACAGGCCTGTGAAATTGGGTTCTGATAAAGCCCCATTCTGTTTTAACGTATACATGCGCATGCATGAGCTTTAAACGTCAACGGAAATTAACCTTTCATCCCAAAAAAGAAACATGTAGATAACACAGAAGATATTTCATTATTATCATAACAAAACACAGACAAATGTTGACTAGGAATATCCCCCCCCCCTTCTACAAAATTGTCAAAAAGAAATAATGAACAACTTATATCCCACTGGCATTAGTAGATGTTTGTGTGTACAACCTATTCTGCGCCCAGTTTGTACCTGTAGATTTCAATGTTGATTTTGTAATATTGATTATATCACATTTTGTTTTTGTGGTACATGTAACTGATGTTGACATGTGCTGGTACAATAGAGCAAGCTGTTCGTTTTCTTGAGCGACTGACTCTGTACTATAAAAAAGTAGGCCAATGTATTCTGCATACAAATGCTATGGTATTTTTTTCAATTTTTGTGTCTGTGTGGGGTACTTGTTGCATAGACCTTTCCGAGGAATGTTTTAAAGATAAACTGTAGTCTTTGGAGTAAACTGTGTGCTGCATAAGAAAAACCACACGCATGTACCTAATAAATAATATTATTATTAAAGTTGAAATTGCCCAATGGCACAAACCAAAGGGTAATACACTTGGGAGAATTTCTCACAAATAAATATAGACTAGTAAATTGCATGTTTTAAATTTGGTAAAATTAAGCAAGTAATAAAGAACATATACAATCGTTAAAATACAACTCAAATGCAGACTTTTTAGAATGATTAAGTTTGCCTCACAGTAATGTGCATTTTTTTTTAAATATTGACATGGTTTTTTGACTGTAAATCTATAAATAACAGCATGCTAGTTTATTAAACTATAACATAGCCACAAATACGACAGGGTCTTGTAAGTTGACAACTATTGATCAATATCATCATGCATGATTTCAAAACTACCTGGCTGCCAATCACTATTTAAAAAATTGGAAAACCTGTAAACCTTGTAAAACCTGTAAACCTTGTAAAACTACAAATATGCTAGTACCTTGTGCATGATCCCAATGACACTGAAAGCATTATCTTTTATCTGTCAATCTTTTCCTCCAGCCGTTTCCACGTTGAGCGATTTTAAGACGCTGACTGAGCATTATCGCTATCGCACTCCCGTACAAAGTAACCTTATCACACCAGCTTCCAGGCCTCCCTGCGTTCAACTACATTACCACAAAGCCAGCACAAATTTAAAGGTGGGTAAAGATACATCATGTAGCATTAATTTCTCCGTTTTATTTCTTTCTCCGTTTTATTTCTTTCTCACCCAATGTTGTCACATAGTAAACCTATAATGTACATAATGAATTTGCTTGTGTATAAACATAAATGTACTTTATTATGAAAATCGTCATATACTCATCCCTGTTTGTATGACTGTCTGCTTGACTGTTTGTTAAGATTATTTCCCTGATAAGCTTGTAATAGGTTGGCATAGTGTCGGGTTATTTTGTAATAATTTTGTTTACAAATTTTCCACAAATTTGGAGAACAGTATTTTCAATCCTGTCTAGACATCTTTGAAATGATCACCAGTACATTGTTTTGATGGTGATCATGATGTAGGAATTATTTTATTCCAATCAATTTTCACTGAGATACTGAAAAATAAGCCCGCCTTGTGGTCAACTCACAATGCCTGCTATAATGTAGGCTACTTAGGGAGTACCCTCTAGTCCTGTATGTAAACAGGTTGAAAAGACCCCATATGTATATGATTTTTATCTTCAGGACATCTTTGCAAAACTCAAGGAGTATCATGAGGATGAGGTTACTGTCTCTAATCTTTGTCAGAGCATCAGTCTGTCTAGACTTAATTGTGACACTGACTCCTCTGAATACGAGTTTGAGTTCCCACGGGTAAGCAGTAAAAACCATTTCTACTATCCTGTTACTAACACGTTTATACACAGCTTCATTTTGAGTAGAATTGTGCTTATTATGAGGACTAAGAAAATATTATGGTTATCATCAGTTCAAGCAAACAGTGATTTGTTGACTATAGTCTGCTCTACTTCTTTCGATCTTCCATTGCTGGTATGAAATGGTTCTCTGGATGAGGGAATATATTTGCTTGTATGCATCTATGACCCATACATACAGTACATGTACATGTACACATGTACACATGTACATTTCACTATTGTATTGATGATGTTAAGAAGTGATGGCTGGGTACTGTACACAAAACACTATTCATGATAGAATTGACCACTGGAGAATGCTTGTTTAATCTGATTGTGATTGTGGTCAGTTGGCATAGTGTATCAAACTTATTGTCCAATGATGGCTCTGTCCTACTGAATAGAGCTTGCATAGCGACCCTGGGCACAACCCTTTCTGATCTCAGGAATATTCAAATAATAAGGAAAGCCTAGATTTCAATGTACATTGTACAGTGCTTGATTAATGATTGATTATCCCACCTATTAACTCTAGTAGTATAGTATATACTGCCAAAGGAGCTCGGAAATTGGCAAGATGGTGGTTCAATGATCAGGGATAATAATAGCATTGTCGAGCATACCGTGATGTAGGCTATATGGAATGGTTTGTAGTGCATGAGGTTATAGTACTGTTCAATATTATGTCGGTACTGTGCCTTTTATTGCAATGCATACACAATACGTACATACAAGTTTGCTTTTATTAAACCTTTCAATGCAATTTTTCTGTTACCGATACTCAATGTATAACATTCAGATCTGATTTGTTTTCCTTTTTCCCTCGAAATGTTTGAAATTTCTGACAAAAATAGTGCACATAGGCCTACATAGTGTACATGTATACTGTGCAAGTAGACTGTTGATGATAATTCCACATTGGTAATAAAAATGTTGGGATCTGTAGTTATGCTTGACATCAAAACATGACAGAAATATTATATATGAGATAGTATCTGACAATATGAACAAATTATTTGCATCTTTGGCTTATTACTACAAGGGTGAATGAAGCTTGAATTTTAAATGATTATCCATCTTGTAGTATTAAATAGTAACTGCATTTTT
>JAVCKS010001071.1:0-20254 GCA_032273685.1 Pteraster tesselatus | reverse complement strand
GGGCTATACAAGGCCCTGGCAACGCTGACTCGTTGTTTCTGGCCACCGCTCAGATTGATTCCTTTCTCTCCAATCTCTGTCTGATCACCTCCCGGCAAGATGTCAATATCTGGCTGCAGTGAACACGCAGCTATCACTTTCTTGTACCTGAGAGATTGTAAGAAACATTTCTCGTACTTACATAACACCTGTTTACACCGTGTTGTTTTTACATTTATTAGTGTATATATTGCGAACTAGACTACAAACCAATGACGCAATAACCAATAAAATATTTACCTTTTACGATCAAAACTTTGACCAAAGAGAATGTTATCTTTGAGTGATGCATTCAGTAGCCAGGCCTTCTGAGCTCCATAGGCAACGGTGTTATAATTCCTATGAATAACATGGAACCTCTGGTTAGCAGTTTTTTCTCACCTTGATACCATTTTAATCTTCCTAAGCAGTAACAAAGACTTGACAATTTGTTTGGCGGACAAAATATGGAGCAGGTTTGTATAGTTAGTAATACATGTACTTGAGGTTGTGTAATAAATGTTAGAGTAGACTTGGCACTGGTACACGCGCCGCGTTGGGGTAGCCACACAGATCCGACTCCACCCTAACAAAAATGAGTATAGAGACGAAGGCGTCGATCTTCCGAAGTCGCGGCTGGGCATGGTTAGACGCCACGCGTTACGCCACGTGTTTCGCTCAGGAGAACTGACCAATAGGGCGACTAGCGCTTGACTGGTCACCTGACCGATCCCTTGTAGACTCACAATGAGCAGCACAGCATTTTACACAATGGACTGACGAAGAGTAGCAGTGTGCGCAGTCTCCCTAAAATCCCGTTCCCATTCGTTGACCGTTACCACCCCGCCGACTACCTTTACCACTACATTGAGAGTATATATTAGTCGATTTGTCAAGTACGACTTGAGGCTAGGTGTGGTGGAGTATATATGCGTGGATTTATATTTAGTTGAAGTTTAATTTACTAACTCGTTCCATTGGACATGTCCAGAGACAGTTGTCATCTCTCCAAGAATAGCCGACAGGAGAGAAGACTTTCCGGACCCGACCTGACCAACTACCATCGTTAGTTTTCCTGTCAGAGATTAAAAACAAAGTTTAACTAGAATGATGTTGATTTATAATGATTTTAGATTTATATAGCGCAAATATCCACCCTGCTGGGTGCTCAAGGCGCCGTGACCATTATTACCGCTGCCATCAGGGAATTACCAGAACCATTTTGCTTCACCTTATTACGTGGCTGCCGGTCAGGCGCACAACCCTATCAGCAGTTAGATTGTGGCATTCCCCTTAACAGCTTCCCATGTATCGCTTGGGTTGACGAGGCAAACTGGAAAGAAGTGCCTTGCCTAGGGACACAGACACGTTGGTCGAACCCCCAACCTCTGATCGGGAGTCCCCAAATCGCTCGTTTGTCTACTTTGGATGGACATGACGGCGTTTATTATGTCATTCTTGTTAAGTAGCAGCACTGAGCAGCACCGAGGTGTTGCCTGTGGTTTTCATACGTTTCCTGCATACGTTCCACCGGGCTCCCCACGGGATGCCCTTCTGAGCTTGGGGTAGCATACAGGTTGGAACAAATTGCTTATGTGAACGCTTCCCTTTTACAATTCTTGAGTACGTCGCCCGCTAGCACTGATAAACAGGAGCACAAGAGCCAAATAAATAACTTCAATAGACTCACCAACAGGAATATCCAAGTCAATGTCCGCAATAGTTGGCGTTTTAGCAGTTGAATCCCAAACGAAATTTCCTTGAATCTAAAAAGGTATGACACGCAACGCATAAATAGATGTAAGATATGTATTACATAGAAAACCACTTCACACACAGTTTTGGTAATATAACCTGAATGCTTATAAAGCTGCTATCAGACTTTGCTCTAATTACTAAAATATCGTCGAAACGTTTGTCACACACCACAGATTCCATGAATATAACCCACTTGATATTTCTGGCATATTTTTTGACGTTTTGTTTTTTGTCTGTGTGTCCGTGGACAACTTCCTGGGAACACCATGCATCACAATCACAATGAAACTTCACCAATACGACCCTAAGGCTCCAATCAATTAAATTTGTATTGCACAAGAGAGGGCGCTGTGACCGTTTTTCAAAGAGTTTTATTGTTCAGAGAGTTTGTATTGCACACGAGAGGGCGCTGTGACTGTTTTACAGTCTATAGTCACAGCGCAATATGGCTCTCAAAACTTATCGACTTTGGTTCAGGCACTATATAACCCACACTGTGTGGCCGGGGTACTTGCGCTGCGCTGAGTGCCCCGCTAGTTCTGTTTATACCACAACGCAGCGATTCGGGGCACCGGAACGAACGGCTACTCAAAATGAACTGCGTTTCCTTCTCGTGGATGACGCTTATGTACGTGGTGTTATACATGTATAACTATGCGATAAAATCCGATTCTATCAAATGTTTCAACACCAATAGGACTGTTCTCGGCATGTAAACTCTGCACCTATGTGGGATCTGGTGGAATATACATTTCTAGAACTTACCCTGACTGCGATAGTATTAGGCAATGTGTTGAATGTGTCAGATGTTGGGAAGCCGCTACGGACACAATGGGTATCAGATATCAATAGCCACTGGCGGTCATGTTGTCTGCGATACTGTTTGCGATTCAGCCTACGTTCTCTGGCGTCCTGTAGGAGTAGAAAATCAGACATTTCGATGGAGTTATTCTTTGTATGCCATTCAGCACTCTTGCACGGTATAATAACCCAACTATGTGTGTGTCAAGGCATACGATAACCACTCACAAGCCGCGCCCAGTCATTTTCGGGTTAATAGCGTTTTTCTCCGAGAATTGTTTAGTGAAAGGAGAAATCTGCATAAATTCTGGAAGTTGTAATCTAATTTGAATAATTCAAGTATTTCTTCATGTGTAACCTGCTCTGCCTTGGTCCAACAAAACCATAATCCTCATAATTGTCAACGTGTAGTTGGTTTCGGGTTTGCTTGCTTCGGGAATGCATAATTGTACATGTGTTTTCCTTATATTGACGACGGCAATGCAAGAAAAAACAAATTTTTACAAAGGAGTAAGACGTTCTTTGACATTTCTTCAGTCATCTCTATGAAAGTTGCTGCACAAATTGGGGTAGCCTATTTGAACTATGGTAACATGAATAAGGACAACTTTTGACTTATTTTGTAGTACCTCGTCAACGGAGATATGCTTTTCCTTTGCCTCAATCTCTGGAGCATTGAAGAAAGCAGTCAGACGTTTAATGCTGACAATAGCGTTAATCACATTCACAAAGACAATCGGTGTTAGGTACAGTGGAAATGTCATCTGGTTGAAAACAGTGAGGGCAGCAAATGCGACGGAAGAGGTCAACGGCTGACCGGTCAATGAGGTATACAGGCCGTACGACTGTTTGAGAAAATATGACAGTAGATCAAAATCTGTTAAACCAGTTTTTGGACAGTGGGGTTGGGTTGGTCTTTAAACAAACGTTTCAATTTCAACAAACGACATACGAAACGGCGGGCTGAAACTTACCACGAGTGTGACCAACAATGGAGTAGCGCTGGTAATTGTCGCTGCAAAAATTAATTAAAATATCATTATAATATCTGAAACAAAATAAGATTTTCTACATTTAGCTTGCAACAATAACCTTGTCATGACTGTATTAAAACAAAATGCCCGATGTATTTTTGGTGCATTTGCAAATAATAATTATATTGTTTTTCGTACACGTTTTTCGCACACGTCTACCCCCAACCCGAACCAGCCGGATCGGCAGCCTCTCTGTGTTCCAACAATAAAAATTATTGTAAACTAACAAAATACTTACCCAGAAGTATTCTCCACCGCACTTTCTTCATCATGAGCAAGATCTCAACCGCTCGTACTTTGGAGATTGCCGAGTAGAAGACGTCCTCCCAGCCGTACAACTTGATCAACTTAATCCCCTGAAAAAGCTCATTCGTCCTCTTCAGGCGATCGTCGGATTTTGACTAAAAAAATTTTAGATCCGAACTACTCAAATACAAATTTAATTGAGCCAGATGGGTGAGACATTTTCAACCTATTGAAGGCCTTTTCTACCTTTGGTAAGAACACATTTTAAATGTAGTAATAATAACAATGCTTATTTATTTTTTATTTTTTAGAACACATGCTATCATTTGCTAAAAAAACAGACTATTTCACTCAAGCTCGAATTTGTAAATTCTGTGATTGTATTTTTATGTGTTATGAAAACTCATGTTCAGAAGCCATATTATTCTAATAAACTTTAATGAGTCGCAAGTCGCGAGCGTAAATATAAATCAATTGCACACATACTATGGTGAGTTTCTGGTACTTGGTGACCATCCTGGCTGCCACTACTTGCAGTGGGATTGTTATAAAGAAGACAGCTGATCCAATAAGAGCCGCCACACCCAGCTGTAGGTAGAGGATGACCACGTAGCCAATGATCTACACAGAAGGAAACAGGAAACGAATCCATGTACTCTTCTATTATATATATTCCCGATTGTTCTAATGTGATGGATACGAATAGCCTTACCACCAAGAAAATGTTTATTAAAAAAATGTTTGGTAACAATTGTAAGTCTGTTTAAGACATTCATCTCGCCGACTGACCATACTAGCGAGCTAAACAGCTCGCTGGTCGCAGCGAAAATTAAACGTAAAGTAACAAGTTGAATTACATTTTGAGAAAAGGTTTATTAAAAAAATGTTTATTAAAAATTGTATGTATGTTCAAGACATTCATCTCGCCGTGTTTCTTCTAGAAACAGCAAGTATAAGTAGCTATCATAAAGCTATCCAATGTACGGGACATACCACAAATGGGATGGACCATGCGTAGTGTATCCACTGTGTTGTATTCAGGATGTTGGTCGTATCAACTGACATGTGGTTGGTTATCTGACCCATCGTCATAGCGCCCCCTGTAAACGTGTAGCTGGCCAGACGCAATGACTTGTCATAGATAGCTGTCTATAGAGCGACCAATAAAGAAATTATACATACCAAAATTAGAGTCACTGAAAACTATTAGATTTCATGCTTGAACATTTGCATGTAAGAATGTGTAGACCTGGTTATATTCGCCACAATCCAGATTTTTATGGCGTGGCCGAAGGAGGCCAAACCGGTCTAGAACAGGGTATATACGTCGCCACAAAATTAAACCAATCACAGCTCACGCATATATATTTATACAGCGCACAGACCAATCACAGCTCATGCTTCTACCTTCATACAGCGCAAAGGCCAATCACAGCTCACGTTTCTACATTCATACAGCGAATAAACCAATCACAGCTCACGCTTTTATATCCATACAACGATTATATCAATTACAGCTCGTTCTGCTATATTCATACAACAAATAGACCAATCACAGCTCATGCTTCTATATCCATACATCAATAATTACAGCTCACTCTGCTACATTAATACAACAAATAGACCAATCACACCTCATTCTGCTTCATTCATACAACGCATAGACCAATCACAGCTCACGTTTCTACATTCATACAGCGAATAAACCAATCACAGCTCACGCGTTTATATCCATACAACGAATATATCAATTACAGCTCACTCTGCTACATTCATACAACAAATAGACAAATCACAGCTCATGCTTCTATATCCATACAGCAAATAGACTAATCACAGCTCATGTTTCTACATCCATACAGCAAATAGACCAATCACAGCTCACGTTTCTACATCCATACAGCAAATAGACTAATCACAGCTAACGTTTCTACATTCATACAGCAAATAGACCAATCACAGCTCATGCTGCTACGTGCATACATAATCTTTGCAAAAGACATTGCCATTTGCGCATTTCTCAAATGGCATACTGTGAATTCATCAATGTTACGAAGACACACTCTCTATATCAACACCAATCTCTTTCATAGTTTACATGAGTTGGTTCAATCTTACCTGTAGGGCAACCTTGATGTGTGCCGACTCCAGAATGACAATATGAAAGTGGCCTTGTTGAGACACCATTCTGATGACGTTTGACCAGAACATGATGACGATGAGGACAAAACCATTTTTAAAGAAATCCGAAACCGGGATGTATGCCGCCTGCAGAACGAGAATGATGGCAATCTTGAACACTACACAATTTTGTTGAACAGTTGATATTCAAAGGATACGTGCGGCCGCGTGGGAAAACCAGTCACATGGCGAAAATTATGAGAATTCTGATCTTGTTGGGATTAAGGTAAAGCAGGTTCTACAGCTAACAAAAAACTTTTTAAGTTATTCAAATCGAGATAAAACTTCCAGACAGATTTTGCAGTAATTATAGAAAACAGTGCCGCGTAGTCGCAATAGCACAAAAATACACACAACATCCCTAGTCATATTGTGTATAGTAGTCATAGCCGGATCCAATTGATGGTGTTTGCGGGTGGCCCTGTATTGTATAGTTGTAACCAGATTTCACACAAAAAAGTTATCCTATGTGCCACATATTCATGGCTCTACTTACAATAATACTGATCGGGACCTCCCGATCATGACGGTAGTAGACAGAGGTAGCGTAGACGACGGCCCCGGCTAGAGCTAGAGGAGGTATGAACGAGGAAACATCACCCACAAATTTGACGCAACCACCTAGGGCAATGCGAGCACCAAACGCTCGGGTGAAAACACGGTACAGGCTCAGGGTTTTCTTGTTGCGAGCAGCACGAGCCTCGGGTAGAAACGAGAAATAGATCGTTTGGATTACACAAACAACAGAAACCACAGCATTTTTATTTTTTATTTATCGCCATTTGTAAACTCACAAAAAAATATTGATTAATTCCAGGCTTGTTCTTACACAAACTGTTATTAGTAATTCAAACTCGAAGTGTTTATTTCCACCACGTGAAAGATTGTCTTCTGTTTAGTATTCTTTGTTGGCAAAATGTACGTTACTTGTTTTGTTTTGTGGTTAAAGGAGACCAATCGCAACCAATCTTAATCAAGATGCCGTTTCCATGATGGTACGCGTGCTTTCTTCACAAAGGTTGCTCCTGACAGCGTCTCGACGCAATCAACCTTTGCGGTTGTCAAGACCCATTGTCAAGTCAAACAATAAAAACCTCTCGCCTTACTACAGACAAGATACCTTTTCCTCATCCAGTGCCTTAGCGAACAAATCTCTCTGGTACTGTGCGGTATGATACTCCGACATCTGCCCAAGGTCCGATAGCTCCAGTGTTTCCTTGTATCCCTTCACAAAGATCCAGTTGAGCCACCAGTAGACGGCCGATGATAAGAGACTGGTGTAGCCCTGCATGTAGTGCATGTCGGCTTTCTTCAGATCTTCAGGAAACGTCTCTTCTGCTGCGCAACATTTAAAGATCTTGGGTTTTAAAAGTACATTTAATATTATTATTGTGAACAGAACATACGTAAAACTACACAGACTTCCAATCACTGATCTTTGGAAGCAGGAGCAGGCATCTCGTACTTCTTAGCCGAAGATTGTTGAAGCTTGATCGGCGCCATATTGGTCGTAGCCAAATGTAACAAAAGATAAACAACAGTATAAATACATTTCAAACGCTTCAAATACTTTAAAACGGAATACATCCCATTTCGATTCTCAAATGCATAATGAATCTTAAGCTACTAATACTGTCCATGCAAATACAGTTGACCCTTTTGGCGTGCCATAATTTTGGGTAGAGTCATAAGGCTGACAAACAGTCGCAGAGAGTTTCCTATGTTTTGGTGGTTTAACATGGCGGGAACTAATGTTAGGTATACACAATAATATGTATGAAATGAAAACACTGATATCTCTATAGAAAGGGGGATGTTTGAGGGTTTTTTTTTTCGAAGCCACCGATCCGCCATTTTACTAGTCCCAAAATATATTCTACAGAGATCTTTAGTGCAAATGCTGTAAAACAAAAAGTGCAAATGCAAATTCTGTATTTGGTTACATTTTTGTGAACTACAAACGGAAATTCGAATAAATACTAAAGTATAATACCTTGATTCTGATGACGTTGAGTTCGATCACAAGAAAGATAAAGTACATTGCCATGGCAACCGTATTAAGGTTAACCTTCAGGATTGCAAAGTCTATACTGGGGTCGTTGTTTAAATTCAGAAACCTGATGACCTCACCGCCGAGCGCCACCAACCAGTAGAAGACAAGTAGCCATGTCATGTGCTTGCGATTCCACACTTCCATCTTGTTGTAGTAGTGCAGGCTAAGGATGCCAGATATCGTGGCTAGTATTGCCGGCACGTAGAGGTGAGGGCGACTTGGTGAGCCGGAATACACGTCCAAATCGGTCAATAGTCCTTCGCCTAACTCGAACATCACCAACGTCACGAAGACAACGTTGAAGACCCACCGAACGTTGTGCCAGGGGTACTGGACGAGGTAGGTGTACTTTGTCTTGCGGATTTTCGTGCAGCATCCGAGAGCTAGTAGCACAAGGACAGCAAGGATGATGAAGAGTAGATGTGGTACTGTGTAGACGAGATCCGTGAAGCAGGCATTGTACAGGGTGTGGTCCAGGTCCCAGGTAATGTTGTTAAGAGCGGTGTTGTTAACACCGCAGTACCAGTTGAACTTCTCAAGTATCTGTGCGGCATCCATGCTGGGATCCCTTGTTCATCTGAGCATCAACCCAAAAATTCTAAACATGTAAAAAAAGATTCCAACATAAATAGGCCATCTACTGTTGAGGGAATACCTGTGGTGTAATTGATTACCGGTGGTGTAAGGGATTGTCGGAGGTATAAGGGACTGCCTGTGGTGTAAGGGATTATCTGTGGTGTAAGGGAGTACCTGTGGTGTAAGGGACTGCCTGTGGTGTAAGGGATTGCCTGTGGTGTAAGGGACTGCATGTGGTGTGAGGGATTGTCTGTGATGTAAGGGATTATCTGTGGTGTAAGGGACTGCCTGTGGTGTAAGGGATTACCTGTGGTGTAAGGGATTACCTGTGGTGTAAGGGATTAGAATTGGTGTAAGGGATTGTCTGTGATGTAAGGGATTGCATGTGATGTAAGGGATTGCATGTGGTGTAAGGGACTGCCTGTGGTGTAAGGAATTGCATGTGGTGTAAGGGATTATCTGTTTCGAATTTACTTCTTGTGGGGGTTACTATTGTGGTTGGTTAAATAAAACGACAGACAAGTCAACGTGCCTTGTGAAGCCCATCCAAAGTTCCCTTTTGCTATTATGTCGGCCAGCCGGTACGTGCCCTTAAAGTTCCAAACCGTCATTCAACTTTTTTTCTGACTACGATCGAGCTGTTTACTCCCGCGCGCCTCTAAACCATTCATAATTAAATAAGTGAAATAAACCATTATCGAGAAGTAAAATAATGTGAAGGGTCACGTGAAGAGTTTGAGTGAGTAAAAAAAAACCCGAATTTATTTTATTTTGATTTGATTTTACTTTATTCTGGTGGGGGGAGGGGAGGGGGTGGCCCCTCTGCATCATCAGAGACCGTGCGCTGTGCAGTACCGTAATGTCTGCAGTTTTCTGTAGCTAACGTACATCTACTAACGTATGCTGTACGCGTACAATACATGTCAATAAGTGAACCGATGTCTACTGTACTCCCGTACCGTAGCTCCAGCGTGTTTTGTATACCACTGTAGTGTAGGCACTACTGGGGCAAGTTGCAGGCATTAAAGTATTCTTTACTGACAAAGGTTTAAAACATTACCCTTCACAGACACCCCATACTCTAGCCACGAACACCACGCTTAGCATCGATTTGTACGAGGTCCAGGTAGTATAGACAGTGGGCCAATGACTGGGGTGCAGGGTGTTCTGTTTTAATCATATGAAGCGGTATAAGAACAAAGGATAGGAAACTTCTTAATAACTCGTTGAGTTTTTTAACGAATACTCACGTGGCTGGCTTCAAGCGATCATTCCCAGAGACAAGACGTTTCCACAAGGATAGACGAGGATGACAAAAGTACCCTGCATTATTTTGGGAAACTTTATATACTTAAGTTTTTCCGACACACGCGTGATACGCCTACAAAATAGGCACACGTGTACGCTTTAGTGGCTCCACACAAAAGGGTTTAAAGCTTGGCAAGGGTATTAATAGATGTGTGTTTTGAATTTGGAAATGTTTCCCAGACACAAAGCAATAATATTTGGTGAAACCCCATGGTATAATCGGCGAGTCCAACGTGACATTACATAAGTCTAAAAAAAAACGACACTCGTTAACTCCACCCATCGGCAGTCAGCCATGGCTTATAGACTCCCTGCTCATATAGACGTATTGTCTGCTCGGTGTCTGTGACCGAGGGCGACCCGTGATACCTACGTGCTTACACGCACCGACACAAATAGTTTAATGGCACCACACAAGTCGGCTTTAGAAATAATTGGTAACCAACAAGAAAATTTGTAAAGAAGGAACCAGGGAAAAGAAGGAAATAGTTATAGTGTCTACTATAATAGGTGCAACAAAATCAACAATTTACAAGTGTATACGTAATGTTCGATTTGATATTTCGGCATAAACAATCCATCAACTGAGCACTTTGCACCAAACTTGTCAAGAACCTTCAGATATGACGATAATACAGCACCCTGTGCTACCCCGGGCCTCAGAGACTGGATCTCAATATTACAGGCCGGGCTCTATACGGGGAAGCATTGGGGTGGACTGCACCACCAGATAGATTGAAGTGAACTCCTATCTGTCTCCCTATGGTTCGTTTTTGTCTCCCATTCCCCCCTCCCCCCTTGGATTATAACTGTGGGTTGAACCCGCATGCTACTATGAAAACCCGCATTCCAAACGAGGCCTGCCTGGCGACGGGGGACGTTTTCGGTCCCCTTTGGGGGGGGGGGTGTTGGTTCAGTACAATTGGTGCCAAAAGGCGACGACAATAATAGGTACGGCACAGGTCGCCGACCCGGAATACTAACTTTGCGGCCTATTTTGTTCAATGTTGTACATTTGGATTCCTTGAATAGTATGGTGCCATTCCCACCGCGCAGTTCACATTAGTTAGACACTGTCAAGATTCTAGGCTTGTGACCAATGAATATTCATCTTGCTGTGAGTTGATGAACAAACAATGAAAAGCCCGCCCTCTGTTTGTGAATTTTGGAAATGATAGATTTCCGCACGGGCAATGCACACCGCGACCCATGACGGCTACAAATCTATGTTGCTTGTATTGTACGCAAAATATCTGGTTCTTTAAACAATTTGGTATAGAAAGAGGTTAAGGTTCAATTACAAACACACCGTCCAATGAACAGGGTGCGCCAACTTCGTTTAAAGTCTTCTGCGAGCATGGAAACCGCCATTTGGTGAGGTCGGAGGTCAATTTGTTGTTACAGTGAACAATAATTGTTCGAGTGGCCCAGCTGTACCTGGATAGGTCACGTCTGCGAGAAGGGTTCACTGTTAGTCGAATCATCACTAGAGGGGGAGAACAATCGAACCAATACACGTGCACGCCCCCCACATCCCGCAACCGTTTATATAAAGACCTCCTCCCTCCTACCAGGCTGCAGAGTCATGATCGAAACCTCTGTAATTGTCATAATTTGTCAACCATCCCCAACAGAACCACTCGTCCTTTTCCCTATCCTATTGGTTTATTAAATTCTAAATTACTCCCCTTTTTATTCAGCGTAGCCTATATTACTTTTATTAATTTCCAATTTGCTGTTAATTTCCTGCTGTTAATATTGTACTGGTGTTGTAATTTGACCTTCGGGTTACGAGGATTGCCATTTTTAATCAAGTTTATATTCAAATTCAAACCTATCTGCCCATTCAAAAATTGCCTTTCTGTAGATTTCCAGTTTAACAAACATCGTTTTTGATAACAATAATAGTAGATTTATTTAGTTTCAGTAGGTAGAGTGGTAGAGTCACACACACAGTTCGAGTGCCCTTGACTTTGCGGTTTGCACGCATCATTTGGCCTAAGGCGTTCGAGTAATGGTACCAGTATTTCATACAGCAGCGCTGACAAAACCCACGTTTGTGATAGGAATTAAACCTTTTAAATAACATGCTCGAACAAGACCGCCGTACATCATTCGCTCAGCCCCGGAGGGGCTGGTTAAACTCTGAAAACCGGTCAAGCTGAAAGTCGCCACATTTTGTGAATTGAGTTTATGGTACGGTATTTCTGAACTTGTTCAAGTCATAACCCCACTGTTCTAAGGCGCGCTGTCGTTTTTTTTTCCTGGAGCCACCAACAAAGAAAAACTACAAACAAGAAGTATTAAAAGTAAAAAAAAAAAAAATACTATAAAAAAATGGATTGTATATCTACAAACATCTAAACATTTTGCTAAAGCGTCTCTAGAATTTGTGCTATTTTCTGCTCTTTTGAACTTTTTTGATTATCTAAGCTCGAGAATATTTCCAATAAATTCCAAATATTATACCTAATTATGCTGTATACACAAAACATATACGTTACAGGACCCACTGGGTAGACAATAACACGGTCTGACTGGCGCAAGCTTAATATTCTGTGTTAAACGCCCTCTATTGACTACTAAGCATCGCCCTCTTGTGCTCACTATTATAGCACGTGCTGCGAAACCGTTGATACACGCACCGGCTCTAAACCTTTTCATGTACATCGGGTGGTTGAATCACTTCGTATAAAGACTCTTTAATTGCGTCAAGGGAAATACATTTCTGAAATTGAAACACGAAATTAATCGATTGTAAACGGAAAGAAACTAGACGATGGCGGAGTGTACAGCGCCCTCATCATCACAGCGCAGTCATCATCACACCGCCCTCATCATCACAGCGCCCGATCACAGCGCAACATTTAGTATAATTATGTTAGTGGCATGGTATGGCAATGTATAATCAACGGCAACCATACCTTTCCGGCACTGCTGAGTTCAACGAGACTCTTGCTGATTGTCTGAAATGTTGGTCTGTCCATCGGTTCCTTCTTCCAGCAACTCAACATCATCTTGTACCTGAAAGTGGTAATCATTTTAGGGAATATAATTATAAACAGTTTCAAACCAATACGATATATGTTTTACTGTAAGACAGGAAACACCAATAGGATGCTAGGCCCATGGGATGTAAGTAAATTGAGTTTTAGACGTCTATAACTAGTTTGATTTTCTTAATAGCAATACGTCTTAGAGAGTAAGGAGCCAGATATAAGCGAACTTAGGATTCCACCATCCACAGGGACAAAGGGACATTATTAGGAGCAGAACCTACACTTCCTGTTTGCAGTTTGCTGGCATCGGCATCCGGTAGCCATTTTGGAGCTTCTCAATTAGCACCTCTGAACCCAGAGCAGGATATGGACGGGCACCTGGGAATAGAGCCCAAACGGTTATTCTGAATCAAGGACAGCTGTTTAATGTAGATATGTACATACGTGCTGAAAAACTTCCCTAACTTTCATGTTGTAGTTGATTCCACCATGAATATATTTTGATAATACCGAGTATCGTCCAACGAAGCGTTGGGGAATTCAGTCTACACCTACCGATCAACTTACCAAGAGTTACAATCTCCCACAAGAGTACACCATAGGACCATACGTCACTCTCTGTTGTGTACACGTCATCCAGAATGGACTCCAAAGCCATCCACGTTCAACATTCTGAAGCTGTTTTGACTTATTGATATGTTCTAATTAGGTCAGAATAACTACCTCGGAGGTTCTTTCGTACACTCTTATGTTGATGACATCACGGGCCAGTCCAAAATCAGCTATTTTGCACGTCCTGTCCTCTGCTACGAGCACGTTACGAGCAGCCAGGTCTCTGTGGATGCACTGTCAAGTACAGAACCAAGGAAAGAGGCGGTGTTCAAATAAGAAACAGTTACACATTCTTTTGCCGAGTTTGCAATATTCGTTACCTGGTTGTCAGAGAGAAATCCCATTCCATCGGCTACGTCTTTAGCGAACGTCATCAAATCTCCAGGTCCTAACGTCGCATTAGCATTGCCACTTTTAATTCGACCGTTTTTGAGAAAGTCCTTCAGGTTGCCTCTGGATAAGTACTCCATTATTATGTACGGAGGATCTGGCGAGGCAACGAACAAGATTAGTTATTTCCTAGAACAGGGTTGACTATACCAACGTGGCTTTCATCGTCGCTTGCCCGGCAGAGGGGTGTTAGACTCGAAATGCCTTTTTTGCCCGAATTGTGTCTAACGCCTCTCTGCCGGGCAAGCGACGTCATGGAGTATCGTACCATAATCCCGTAGTATTTTAGAGTTACCTTTTTCGACGCAGAAGCCGAGAAGACTGACAATATTACGGTGATTTGGTAACTTCTTCTGCAATTCCAACTCATTAAGGATGTTCTCTTTAGCACTTGTACCAGCTCCCTCTGCAATCACAATTGGATATTACTATACATGTATATTTGTAACCTTCAGGATAAGGTGGGCGGTACACGGTTTCAGCTCACCAGGAGGTTATGTACACTGTGAAGTTGCTGTTGTATGAGCTTAATGAGAAACCCAGAAGAAACTGACAATATTGACAAAGTACTGTAGAGATTGAAACCTAAATTAACATGTTGGCATCCTCAGGTTTCAGTGTCGGGATTAGAACATGTGTTCGAGAGCGGTAAAGGCGTTAACAACGTGCCACACCAAACGACAAGGATGCGGCGGAGGAATCCAGTTTAAAAATAGTAACAGGCCAGAAGGATACCCGTACGTAATTTACCTAAAACATGTAGGTGAGTCGGGTAAAGTTGGAAAATCTTCCAGTATCGTAAGTAGCCTAGTAATACTTGTAACAAAACCAGTTTCGGTGCACTTTAACCAAATCACATACCCCCTCTAACCTTTGATTGTCTTTACAGCCACCAGGGTGAACTTTGACCTTTCCATGATCCCATCTGCGGTGGCCAGGAGGACCAGACCAAAGGCACCCTCCCCGAGTTCGTTCAAGATGGCAAGCTGGCTGCGAGGAAACGCCTTGTGCTGGTTGGGCAAGTTGGTATATACATCTTTGGGCTGAACGCGCAAAGGCACCTTGTCCATTTCTAAAAGTGTTGAAGATAAATTCTGGTGTGTGGAGTTGTCATCAGTGTTGTGTACAGTTTATGTATTTAGTCAGTTGAATGGTGGTATGTTGTTTGACTCAACGTAAGTACATAATTATTCGTGTCATGTATACTCGTAGGTTTATTAAAGAGTTATTACTGGCATCTGAATACGTTGATTTCGCTCATCTCGTGAGGTTGTACAATTTTGTTTAGCTCTACCACAAGGATCTGATTTTTCCACAAAAGCATGTGTAAATCACTGATGAGTCTATATCTCCAAATCAGCCAATCAGACACACAAGACTTCCCATATTTACCAATGATATTCTGATGATAAAATGGTGTTGGACTCGTGTCATTGGTGGATGGGAAGGAACGTGTTGCTCTAGAGGATAAATTAAAAAGAAACCCAGCTTTAGTTTCCGTTGTGGTTTATGGCACCATAGAAACCAAGATGACCGGTCTGCGGGGTGCATAGAGCTAGCTTTGTGGCGGGGTCATAGTCGTTTTCTAAACTCAGTATTGTAACTCTGTCCACAGCTATTTGTCGACATCTAGCGACTATCCGACAAGATTTGATTTTACGGACAAATCTACAGCGATCTATCATTGTGTAATCTAATTTCTAAGTGATCGCAATAAACATGTGTACATTACATTTCTTCGCGTGGTTTCTAGCGGAACTAAGGTTTGTTTCGGAAGGAGTAGATTTAATTGGCTTATCAAATTTTAGTTAAACTAAACTGAAACTAATCAAACTTACTTCATCCTATGTTTAGAATTATCTGCAAACAACAGAGAAGTAAGATTATACGTGGTAATAAAGTACTGTAACAGCTGAAACCTGACATAAGCATCTGCCATTTAGCTACATTGCAATGACTAATACTCTTTGTGGTCTTTCTGCGACAAATACCATTGAAGATATTAACGAACGAAGTTACTAGGCAATTATTCATCTGAAAAATGCAACAACTGACTTGCATGTACGCAGGTATCCGCACAATTACACACAGAGAGACGCCGGCCTAGACATAAACTCAACCGATTTTGGTCACTCAGCCAACAGAAAGAGAATTGGACAAATAATACATTTAGCTCGACAGAATCAAGCACCGCGCTCTCGATCTGGGATAAACTTCACGTTTAACGGCGAAAGATATGTGTAATTATAGGTCTGTATAATAATTTGGGCTTAGAGTAACTACTTACACACAGCCATGTTTTCACCAAAACACATCATAATTTATTACCCTTTGTTGGGTTCTGATTCCTTTTTCTTTTCAAGAAATATCCGGAGATGACGATGAGAACGATGAGTAGAACGATGCCGAGAATAATACTGACAATCACAGTGCTGGTAGGAACTGGCGAGGTGGTGGATGCGGTCACTGTAAAATACGAAAACTGTAAAGCTCAACTCTAAAAAATATATATATACGTGTGTATGATGTATATATGGTGTATATGCACGTGATGTTTTTATTGCTAACGGTAAGGTGACCACACAGCGGCCAATACGTGCGAGTACCAACTAAGGTCAGAGTTCACATGCAAACTGCTGCCTGTATACCTTTTTCTACCACGCTGGGCGCACTGCAATCATTGGTCTCTAGATAGCACACACTGGCTCGTACGTCTTCGATATCGTCCGGTGTCTGGCGTCTTCTCCTCCTCCGTCTCTGACCACAATGTTGGGATAATGTCACCCGACTATCCACATCGATGCAGTCCCCACACACGGCCCACTCTTCGCTCTTCGCGGTGTAGCGGACTTCGAGCTGAATACAGCCGTTGGCTCCCGTCAAACCACGGACAGCCACGGTACCCTCGTCCACGTTGAACTTGATTTCGTATTCTGCAGTTGGTTCAACCGAACGGTCAGCAGTGGCATATTAACTATGAGGCTACCGGGGTGCACAACTCAAAAATATGAAGCATTGAACAATGTCCATTGTAAACATAGTACATCCATACGTTATATTACACCAGCAAAAAAGGGTTAAATCTGCACCCATAGCGATGATACAATATCAGCACTCCTATGGGTGCTGCTATTGTGTCAAAACATGAACCATTTAATTCTTAGTGTTTATACCATAACCATCATGGGGAGAAGTGCTGGACTGTAGATAGTGGTGGATCTTGAGTAGGCAGAGGACAGGAGGTTTGGTTTTGAGAATGTTTTTGAAACGGTTTAAGTATTACTCTAACCGTCACCAGGGGAATTTAATTAAAGACACAATATACAAAAAATGTTTACGGACTTACTTGAATTTATTTCTGGGCTTGGTGCTGAAAAGAAAAAGAATTGTAACAAAAAATACAATAATCGTAGGGCATTCAGAAATCAACTTAATCCAATTTGAGATGACCATGTCGATATCTCTAACCATTAGTATCAGTCGTTTTAGTTTGGTTACATATCCATGAAATAAATCTACACAATATTTCACTTCCCATTCCAGGAAAATAACAGAACTTACGCAATGTATATTGGATTGTGCTACTGTAGTCTGGATTTCTTCCAAAGGTGTTCTGGGCGTAGACGAGCACCACGTACTGTGTGTAGGAATCGAGACCGGTGACTGTGAACGAGACATCGCCTAGAATCGAGTCACTAAGTGTCTCGCTCCCCGAAGGGTCGGAAGTCCTCTGATGGCCGAGGACAAACCACTGGCGTTTGCTTCCGTCGTAGCCCGGAGTCCAGGTCACAGCCAGGGAGGACGACGTCCGATCGGTAATGACTACATTGGTGGGCCTGTCGGGAAGTCCTGTCAATTAAAATTTTAATTTAATCAAAATAAAGAAAGATTATTTTCATTGAGAAATGTTACACAAAAGCACAAGAAAGCTAACGAAGGCTAACATATCCTAACCAATATAACTGATTCTATGTGAATCCTCATCCCCGACACCGTTGGAGCTCCTGCACGTGTACTCTCCAAAATCCTGAGACATCACACCCATCACAGTCAACACACTGGTGACGATAAATCCATAAGTATCGTCCCCGCTTGTAATGGTATCAACCACTACGTACTTCGTAGGCCGCACGCCATTGATTATCTCAGTGATACTTGGGTCAAACCATTGTACTGTAGGGGTAGGGTTGGCTTTGGCGATGCAAGTTAACACAGCATCTTCGCCATCCCTCCTGCTGGTTTGAAGCTCGTCCTTGTTAGTGATGTTGGCGGCATCTGAGTTAATAGTTTAATTAAAAGAAGAAGATATAGTTAACGTACAGAACCCTAAGTTTTGTTGGCTCGCACAACCTACTCTCCTTTGGGAGCGTTCCTTATTAGATTCGTTTAGCACACCATAAGGGTCTGTATCGTTAACAGCTATTTATCGCGAACGGATGGACATTAGCTCACCAGAAGGGAATTGATGGTCAGTTGATATAGTTTTGTTTGGCGCAACAAAATGGTCTGTATGGCGTAAAGAAAGATTATGTGGCGACCGAATACCCAAATCCACAATGTTGTCCCCATAATTGGAACCTGGGTCAACCGAGAGTGAATACAAGGAAAGTACCCAACTCACAATGTAGAATAACGACAACTGGCAGCCGTAGGTACTCCGTTGCTGGCTCGGCACATGTACGGGCCAGCCTGCTCTCTCGTGGCTCCGGGTAGAACCAATTGACTGGAACCGTCCAAGTAGATTGATGACGTCAGTTCCTCACCGGTATCCTGCTTAACCCACGTGATGATAACACTGTCCTTGGGATTGGCATATACCGTGCACCCTAAGATTATGCTAGTGCCCTCATCAATAGGCGATGATGAATATATTCTGGGCGGTTCAATGAATTCTGGCGCATCTTTGGAAAATAAGACAAATCGCCAAAAATATAATGTAATATTTGTGTGAGATTTATGTGCAGCAACTTATTGAAAGTCTTACAATGATTTTTCATTAGGATCATTAATAACTTTGGAACGACTTCTTCATCTAACAGTTGTACCTATTTGAGAATCCATTGTCAAATGACACCAGGTAACACAAAGAGTGCATCCATGCTGTAAGATGAGTAGAGTCGAGATGAAACCTACCATAGTCAGATTGAAGACTAATATAAGATTAGTTTGTAAAGAACTTACAATGCACGTTTAGTGTACAGGAATCAGTCACCTCTCCAGGACACACAGTGTTTGTGGCAGTGCACGTAAACACCCCGCCATCTTGCCTCCTGCTCAATACACCGGTGTTGTAGCTTAGAACTGTTTCTTCACCTCCGTTGTCACCAAGCTGATAATATGGCTGCAAATCATCTTGACCAGTGGGGCCTGTCCAGGTGAGTGTGGTGCGTGGATTGCTGCTCCCGGAGGTACAGTTGAAGGTGTGAGTCCGGACACTGTCGGCTATTAGGGGGTCATCGGGGCATGAACTCACCGTCACACTTCGAGCACAAACTGTAACTATACCAATAATCGAATTTGATATCACTACGTCTGCACCGTTACAATAATCGGTAATATTAAGAAATGTATTTTGGTTTTTAAATGTGGAAATAGTCCCAGCGTTTTATTCCAACATCTTATGCCCGTCGAGGAGTGATATAACAAGATTGACTTTTTAAGGTAATTTATTATTGGTGATGTAACACACTGCCTGTTTAACTTTGGAATAATGATATTAAATCCATTATGTTACATCAACAATACCCTAAAACCAATCACCTTTATTGATATCACATTCATTAGTTAAAGTGGAAATATCGTCGTGATTAAATGTAACGCCCTCATTTGGTCAAAATTCGCGGATTCGAGCCTGAAGTTTACATGACAACAAAAGGCAAGAATATGTCGATAGTGTGGGGTTACCGATCAAAAACAAAATACGTCTCCACGACCCTGCGCCTTTAACTGACCTGCTGTAAAAATATCAAGGTATTCAATAAATAAAACCACGATTACATATCAGTTAAGTTTGGGCTTTTAATCAGTTTGTTTTCTCAGCCGCTAAAAGTAAATACTTACATTCGACGTTTAGTTGCAGAGTACCAGCCAAAGTGTTCGGGAAACCCGTTCTTTGTGCAGTACATGATAATATGATACGGTTATCCTCCCTGGTTGGTGTTAGTGTGTACATGCTGGTGAACCTGTAGCGATTACCAGTCGATACTTGTGCTGATGTCGTTGGTCCCCCTATGAGGGAGTTACCAATATACCAAACCAACTTCCAGTCATCAGGATAA
>JAVCKS010001060.1:10033-20268 GCA_032273685.1 Pteraster tesselatus | reverse complement strand
TTAACCCTTTCGCTACCAAATTGTTTTCAGAATAAGGCTAGCGAGAACCGGCTAACATTACACATTGTATTCTATTCATAATATAATTACTGGTATACATGGTATACATTCCTGTCGACTATAGTCGCCAATGGTAGTGAGAGGGTTAAACGATGTCGCCTCCGGGGCTATACTACTTTTCCGTCGTAATTCGTATAAAAAACATTATGCATCAACCTATACATGTATATGACGTTGTGATCCTTATTTGAGCAGATCAATCACAAACTGGGTTTGTTCTATTATCAAACATACTAAACCAAACACACAAGCCATATCTATGAATACCCGAATACAAAGAAGTCTATGAGGCAAGTATTTGGGGAAACTTCTTCGAAAACTCCCAGCAATGCAACACGCATGTTGCTGGGACCACCTCTGCGACCTCTGATACTGGAGGAATTGAAAAGCAGTTCTTATTGCCTGCCTATGCAGCACGAATTGAAAGAAAAGTTTAAACATCGGTTACCCACCAGTACACAGTCTTTTCACGTGCTCCCTACAATATGGCGCCTGTTACTGTTAGGCATTTAATTCGCACCAACTGAGAACTATACTCAACACAACGAACGAGCCACGAGGGGCCGCAATTTCGATTCACTTCGATTACCAAGACAGACAGCGGTGAAGGTAGGGAAAGTACCAGTGCTGGTTCCTCCGCCGCGTTCCACCCAGTCTGACAACTAACATCACGTCAAAACGTATTATTCTCATGAATCTATAATATAGAGTAATTATTTTGCGCTCAAAGCTTTAACAATCATTTCCCTCCGAGGTTTCCTCATAAATCCATTTTCACTTAGTTTAAAACAAATATGTAATAAATTACAAATAAAGAATAAAATATGCATTTTGCTATAAACGATAAAACAAATAAACAAAAATTGTTATTACATAACGACTACTAATCTAAACCGAAATGTTGCCCGTGCCGTTTTCATTCCTCAAACATTATCCCTTAGTTACAAAGATAAAGCTTGGGAGAGTTGTTTAACCACAATGACCCATTTTTACGAATAAAAGCAGATCGGCACGAATGGAGGTGCTAACCTCCGAATTCCCTTCATTTATTTTACTCAAATTCATCTATTTAGACTAGAACAAATCTAAGATTAGGTATCAGTTGAGGAAGAAGTTTGGAATTTGGCTAAAACTATAGTAGTAATTTAATGACGAAAATGAAACTGTTACAATTCTACCTTATCCGTACGATGCTAAAAGGCCACACTTGCACGTACCGTACTGTATATGACTTACAGCTGCAAGTGTAGCCTTAAAAAGTTTTATTTTTGTAAATAAAAATAGATTTAGAACGAGTTGAAAACTTCTTCCTCTATTGATTCTTAATTTGAGATTTTTCTCAGTCTAATTAAGGTACATTTAGGAAAATAAACGAAGGGAAACCGGAGGTTAGCACCCGAATTATTTCCAAAGCATCATACCGAAATTTGAATTCAAGACCATTTATCATAAAAGAATGAAATATTTTATGTCAAATATACTCATGATCGAAATTTAAGCAACCCCCAATTTTTTTTAATTTTTAATTCAGCAACAAATGCCTCTTATAAAAAACTATAATAAGAGCATGTTTCTAGTATACAAATAAAGGTTCTAGTCGGTGATTTTAAAGAAGACATTTCTTTTATAAAACAAAAGATATCTCTATTTATCGGGTTGCTTACATTTTGACGATGACTATATAATAATATAAGACTTGAGGCTTTGCATGGTGGGGATGGATATTAGCTGCTACATTGTAAACAGGTACAACATGTAATGTAATCTCTTCTTGGAAGAAGTGCATATGTATGGCTCTTGTCACGGCCGAAAACTACCGAGCTACCAGTTATCGACAAACTGGTACATATACAAGCCTACTTCAGATTTAACATCCACGCTCCTGGATACACCTAATTTCATTTCTTCGATTACGTATATCACACGATAAATATTATTTTTTGATTATACCAGTGCTGCCCCTTACAAAAAAAACAATGGTATGTCAATGGTAACCAGCGGTAATTAATGGTAACAATTGATGCTGAATGGTGTCAAATGGTAAGCTCAATGGTGTCCAATGGTTACAATTTAATGTCGAATGGTATTTTCATGATTACAATTGGTTATAAATGGTAACCATTTGTACGGTATATTTTCAATAGTAAAATCAGTGGTGTCCAATGGTTATTCAATTCAGTATCACTCAGTATGTATGGTTCCCTATGGTTACCATAGGGCCAATGGTATAATCAATGGTATACCGTTGAGTGGGGCCAATGGTATGTTCAATGGTAGCGTTCCAAAACACTATTCCAATGGTAACCAATGGTATTTTTGAATGGTAGATTTGAATGGTAAACCATTGAATTTGTTTGTAAGGGTGTAGTCGAAACCCCTCCCAGGACCATTGCGAGATGTCAGTTTCTCACAAACAAAATAATTGTCAAGGGCATAACGTCTATAATTACGCTACGGTACTATCGTTTTATAGGCTGGGTTTATTTGACAAGCATACTTGCTCTCTGATATTAGGCATTCTTGCTCCTTGTGCCAAATGTTTCCTTGCTTAGGTAGCACCATGTATTGGATACGCCCATCATAAATATTAATTAGTAATACTGCTAATCATATAATATGTGTACTACACAGTTAGGCATAAAAACAAAAAGAATGTTATGTTGGCGTAACGGGCCCCCAAAAATAGGGTAGGTAGGGATTTTATTAATTGTTTTATTATGATTTTTTTTTTTTTTACTTGTGTTCAACGTTGCAACCCGATATACAACACAAAGCAAATTGAAAAAAAGACTCGACACCTTTATTCGTTTTCAATTTTTATAATATTGTATATCTATACTTTAAATTTTTATTTTCTGTCTGAAAATCAATAAAAATGTCTAGGGTCGGCCCGTATTTCTAGGGTAGGTAGGTCGGGTTACGCCAACATAACGTTTTTTGTATGCCTTACTCTTGTATTAAACATTGAGCTGTGACTGGACGTAATTTTCCTAGTCCCCTCGTCCTAATATTAGTTTGCTTAAAACGATCACAATCTGGATCCGGTTTGTAACTGGTGTTCACCTTATATGACGCACCTACAGTAATTCGCATCTTGGCAAATAATCACGACTAATTATATTAACCCTCTCACTACCATTAGCGACTATAGTCGACAGGAATGTATATCATGTATACCAAGTCAAAATTTTGTAATTCTATTATGAATAGAATACAATGTGTAATTTTAGCCGGTTCTCGCTAGCTTTATTCTGAAAATAAGGGTTAATAAGGCCTACTGATTACTGATTGGTGCGTACATCATATGCGCCGTCGGGTCATTTAAACTGGTTATCTGTATATGTAGAATAAGGCATCATGGTTTATTTGGTATTTTCTCTTTCGAAAATAGGAGGACTAAATACTGTAGTTGAAAGCTGCAAAATAACGGCATTTATCTCAAGGGGATCAGTCCCCTTCCCTTTTTTTTCTATTGCGCCTGATGTATTTTTTTTTCTTTTTTCGATACTACATGAATCAGGAAAACACCCAGAGTCTCTCTTCATTTATGTTGGACGCTAGTCTCATTATTTCACGATAATGTGTGAGGTCTTAGGAAAGCTCTCGCCTGCTGTACTTGGCTACTTGAAACCCTCATAATTACCAAGTAAAAAGAATGAAAAAAACCAAAAGAGGATTTTGGAACATACCAACATCATTGGTTCATAAAAAAAAAACACAACCTGGTATCAGTGTTGAAAACAATTTCAATAAACAATAATACATTCTTGCCAGCTACACTACTCGCTCACTATTCTGCTATTTTAAAACAAGTCATCGGGAAAGACTCCGATGGACTAGCGGCGATTTGTAACTTGATATTCGTGCAATTAAATAAAAACTATGTCATCTTATGTACACATGATTTCATAAAACAAAGACAGCTGTTCATTCATCATTGAGCTCTTTCACTACCAAGTCAACAAGGAAGGTATTGAGAACTGTACTGTTACTTTTTGTACAGTATTTACCTGTTCAAAACCAAATGTATCATGTAACTTTCCCGAGCAATTGCGCTCCAAGCAATTGCATTTTGAGTAATCCGGGCGTGGTTTCCAGGCAAGGTTTCCGGACATGGTAATCGGAGGCATGGTTTGGAGGCTTGGCCCGCAGGCATGTGTGGGTGTGGTGTAGTATCATACTGGGCTCAGTTATTTTAACAGCAGTTCAAGGACAACGTGAGTGTGCTGTTGAGGATGCTCATTAATGGTAGTGAAAGGGTTTAACGCTATTACTATTATATAGATAAAATATACTTTATTTAATGTTCTAGCTATCTGCTACTGTACTGGCTAGCAATTAGTAACTAACATTTACACTCTTAATAAAGTGTTGTAGTCCAGACCTTTCCCAAGACATTGTTTACCTGTTATCCAAACACAGCAACTTCCAAGCTCCACAGAGTAGCAATGATTTGAAGTTCCAATACTACTACGGTATTAGGTGAACTCAAATATTGCTTCTTAAGGCTGGGGATCTCACAGAGATATTTCTGAGACAACCAAATCATGCCAATACTGTAATTAAAGCGAAATATGATTCTGGATAAATACACGTCTTGAATTGCCAATCAAAGGTCCCCACTACAACACTGGTGTAACTGTAAGGGTCATAAATTAATATTCATTTTAAAGAGCGACTGCAACCCAGAAGGGAAAAGGTCATGTGGTGTAGTTCTACTTGTACTGGTCTTGACAGCTGTAGGCTGCGTGTTTGAATATCTCAGAGTGGGTTGGGTTTTATAGCCTCTTTCAGAACTTGTTCGGTTTCTATCTAGTGGCATTCTGTGATTTTTCCCTCACTTCATTAAAACCGTGATTTTGTCACAGTCGCTCTTTAAAGAATTTAAAATCGCACAGCGTAGATTTCCTTTCTTAAAAATATACTATAGACATGCAAAGCCTTGAGAGAAGGCTAATCACCAATGGTCTTACCAGCAGACCACAGAGTTATAAAAAAAAAAAAAAAACAATAAAAAAAATAGAAAATCACGACAAAAATTCGGATGGGGGAATCTCCTGCATATTATCATCCATGCTGGTCGTACTGCTGCGTCGACTGTTGTGCAGAGATGCCATTGGGGAGGATTGGCAGAAAAGTGGGTCCACGCCGACGTGCAGCGCTCCTTCTCCGTCGCTGGCATGCACGGCGACCTCTGGGTTCGCTGGAAGAACCCCCGCCGGGCGCGGTTCGCTCGGCACGCTGTTAGAGTGCACATTGTTCGTTTGTTTGTTGGTTCGTGCGTTCTCCAGCTTGATGGTCTTCATGGGAAGGTCCAGGTCGGAACTCTGAAGGCGCATGAACTCCGTGGCGATGTTCTCCGTCTTGGTCTCTTCGCTCAGGGCCGTCGAGGGAATGCTGTAATGTTTACAGCGCATCTCAAGTTCCTGTACCCCCCAAGAAATATATGCAGATGTTATTTCGTTTTACAAAATAACCCAATTTTTTTGTGTTTAATTAGCAATCTACGAGAGCCCCTTTCTCGATCCCTCAGGTTACCCATAAGACCAGCAGCCCCCACAATCCCTCAAGTTCAACCAGTAACCAATGAGGCTAGTAGCCCCTCAATTCCCCCAAGTACAACCAGTAACCCATGAGGCCAGCAGCCCCTAAATCCCCCAAGTTCAACCAGTAATCCATGAGGCCAGCAGCCCCTCAAGTTCAACCAGTAGCGCACGAGGCCAGCAGCCCCTCAATCCCCCAAGCTCAACCAGTAACTCATGAGGCCAGCAGCCTCTCAATCCTCCAAGTTCAACCAGTAACTCATGAGGCCAGCAGCCCCTTAATCCCTCAAGTTCAACCAGTAACCTATGCGACCAGCAGCCCTTCAATCCCCCAAGTTCAACCAGTAACCTATGAGGCCAGCAGCTGCTCAATCCCCCAAGTTCAACCAGTAACCCATGAGGCCAGCAGCCCCTCAATCCCCTCTTATGAGGCTGTCACGATCACCAGCTGATATTGCAGTCAGTAATCAAGCAATTGTCAGCTATTGGAGGAAGAAGGTGATTTGTTGATTTGGATTCTTTTTCTTTCGTACGCTTCAATTGAAGCAGTTTTTAACCCACCACAACGGTCTGCATCATGGGCTCATACAACCTTGGCTACGCCCACCACATGGTGCAGCACTCGGTTAGGCAGGGATCAAAAACCCAGTTCACATGCAATTGGCTCCAGCAGGGTTTGAGCCCGAGACGTACAGAGGTGAAGGCGAGGAAAGTAACCATCGCGCTACCTAACCTCCTCCCCCCTCCTCCTATGATTTGGACAAAATTATTGCAGTAGTTGGGGGGTTTATCTTGCCAGCAGACTAGGATTTTGGGGGGGAGGGGAGATATTATATTATTTGCCTCTATGTCGTCTTTGCAAAACAGTGGTTAAAATCATTCATATATCATTTTGTAACATTGGTTTTAAATGAAAATGTTTAGTTTTTGGTAAATCAAGCACCACCTGATTGCTCAGGCAGCGGTATGGGCTAAACACCGATCCTTTGGGAGAAATAGGTTAGTTAAAGGGTAATCAATGACAAGGTACCAGTATGTTTATCATTGTACATGTACATGTGTGCATGTAAGTGTACCCTTCCGTGCCTTCATTTTTTCGGCTGGATGTGCCAAATTGAAATTTGTTACGAGTTGATAATACTGACACCATTTTTACATTTGATGTATAAAAAGGTTTGGGAACTAAAAATAGAACAACCTACAGGAGGTCGTACAGTATCATACATGTACCGGTACATGTACGTCTACTGTACGTCAATTAACCGAAAAAGTTTGGGCTGTTTGTCTGGCATGAGGCGGGGGAGTAGGTTTAGTTGGACATCCAGTAGACAGGAAGTTCAGATTAATGACTGTTACTCTAAGGCTGGGGTGCAGGGGCACCGAGGACATGTACATGTAGCCAGCCAACTTGGCTGTATTAGCTTATCGCCCACACAATTCCAAAACAATTCCACAGTGAATGAATGACGATGTAGATACAAGGCATGGGCATGTCGAAATATCAATTAGTGTAAACTTTATAAAATACTGGAAAATGTACCTCTACGACGGGAATTGCTGTACATGTATGTGATCTAGTGATAGGACGGTTAACGGTTTAAACGGTTAACCGACCGAAAGTCTACCGTAACCGTTTAGTAATTTGCAAACCGTTCAACCCTTTCAGTACCATTGGGATTATAGTCGACACGAAGAATAGGCATGGATACCAGACAATAGTTGGTTCTCACTAGCCTATTCCTAAAACAATTTGGAAATGAAAGGGTTAACCGAAACCAAAAATATAGGACTCATCTTAAAAACACAAGTTTGTTGCCCGAAATCCACCCATTGACTTCTTAAACCACAAGTTTTTTTCCGTAGGCAGGAAGTGTCTGTCAACCAAGCTGGGCCTTTGTTTGTTGAACAACAGATTAGTGGCGGTGTAGTACATGTAGGGTCTTAGACTGGCAACGCCACCCAGGAAATTTGGCACAAACGATCATTTGACAATCGTAGCCTGGTTCAGCTTGCGGAGATTGTTTATCGAATATTAATTAAGTCACTCGGGCACGCGCATACTCAGTTGATCACAAGCATACTCCTTTTCACATTTGTAGGAGCCAGAAAAAGCCTAGTTCATATGGTTACTACTGGTACATTAACACTATTTGAGAGAAATTAATGTATTATGAATGAATTATGAAATTTACATATTTCACCATGAGCTAATGGTATACAGTTTAGATGGTACATAATTAAATTTTAGCTATGGAAAGTGAGCAATAAATGCAAGTTAAGCCTCACACAGGGCATTGCCTGACCGAGGCTCCAACGTTGGTGTACCGTGTTTATGGTTTAATACATCCCCATGTTTATTGCTGTTTTTCTTCAATGCAAATAATTATGGTAAAATTATAATTTGCGTACTTGCACAATGGGTTACGTAGTTAATGTACAAACCTGCAATCTGTTTACTTGCACTTGTTTTTATACTTTTGAAATTGTATCCGAGCCAAAAAGGTCCATCTTATAAATGTACAATGTACATGGGTCAGTACGGTACTCTGCTGATTATTGACTTTGTTTAGAAGGTCGCAAGTGTATATATTTATTTATTTTTTAGCGGACGGTTAAACGGTTAACCGACCGTGAAATGTTCGGTTAAACGGATACTAAATTAACCTAGCACTAAAGTGATCCTATTCTGCCAGTTGGAATAAAAGGGTTAGTTGGCAGTCAAATTGGCAGTGCGCATTTAAGCACACGCCCTCAATCTCCCCTGTACGACCGTCTGCACACACCCTTTTTGCATGTTCAATTCCACATGCAGGTTTGGTTACTGTTCCATTTTTAGCCCCCATTTCACCCCAAATTTCTATTTTTTCTCTGGTTTCCTATTACGGTACACATTTTTTTTCTTTTCTAGAAAGTAATCCCAAACCACCGTGTGTGCGTGTCACCACAGAAAGTGTCGGCCCGGTCGGAAAGGAACTGAAAGCGCAGTTCTGTTACAAACTAAATTAGGTGAATTACCGGTATAATAAGATGGTAATAAAGCAGGGAGTCGGGGCTCGGGCTGGGGGGTGCAATAGAGCGGGCTGGAGGGTGCAATAGAGGGGGCTGGGGGATGCAATAGAGGGGACTGGGGCTGGGGGGATGCATTAAAGGGAGCTTGATATGAGAACGCACTGCACACTCAATGACATTGTGGCATAGGTCCAAATTGACGTGCACTGCGCACTCAATGAGATTGTGGCATAGGGCCAGATTGACGCGCACTGCACACTCAAGGACATTGTGGCATAGGTCCAGATTAACGCGCACGGCGCACTCAATGAGATTGTGGCATACATGTAGGTCCAGATTGACGCGCACTGCCCACCCAATGTCATTGTGGCATAAGGCTAAATTGACGTGCACTGCGCACTCAATGCCATTGTGGCATACTGTAGGTCCAGATTGACGCGCACTGCCCACTCAATGTCATTGTGGCATAAGGCCAAATTGACGTGCAATGCGCACTCAATGCCATTGTGGCATACTGTAGGTCCAGATTGACGCGCACTGCCCACTCAATGCCATTGTGGCATAATGCCAAATTTACGTGCACTGCACACTCAATGACATTGTGGCATACTGTAGGTCCAGATTAACGCCCACTGCCCACTGACCTGGATCCTCAGCATCATGCGGCGGTTGACTGCCTGCAGCTTCTTCTGCCGATCATCGGCCGCCTTGTACCGCACCTGCTCCTTCTGCATCTTCATGATGTAGTCAACGGAGCATTTCAGAATGGTGCCTTTGTTTTGCCGTTGATCACTAAAAAGAGGATCGAATTAAATTATTGAAATAGGTAATGAAATAAAAAAATGTAAACGCAGCGCAGACCTTGGACATACATTGTACTTGTACCAAAGAGGGCGGCAGGTATGCGGACACACAAATACATGTAGAGATGTATGGAAAGGTATTCAGATTAGTAACTCTATTTACATGTATGCAAGGAAGTGTTTGGGACAGTTCGATGATGGTTGCCCAAACGATTGTTCACCAAACGGTACAAATCCACCGATTGAATAGTGTATGCTCCATTGCACTCGCTAATCAGTTACAATTGCACCAGTTGCACAAACATAATGCAAGGACTTGGGAGGTACATTGTGTAAATACGGTGTCGGTACCCACATTTTGTACTAAATTCATGTTCGAAGCACATCGTAGAGTTTTAAATAATATGAAATGACATTTATTTCGCTTAATTTTCGTGTGGAATACTGGTGTTATTTGGTTACCCACCGACCTGTGTGCATTTGCATACCATGTCTATCTTAGGTTGCTAATCGCTTAGCAACCTTTAGATAGCAACCTTTAGATAGCAACCTTTAGATAGCGACCTTTCGTTAGCAACCTTTCGTTAGCAACCTTTCGTTAGCAACCTTTCGTTAGCAACCTTTCGTTAGCAACCTTTCGTTAGCAACCTTTAGATAGCAACCTTTAGATAGCAACCTTTCGTTAGCAACCTTTCGTTAGCAACCTTTCGTTAGCAACCTTTCGTTAGCAACCTTTCGTTAGCAACCTTTCGTTAGCAACCTTTCGTTAGCAACCTTTCGTTAGCAACCTTTCGTTAGCAACCTTTCGTTAGCAACCTTT
>JAVCKS010001049.1:0-20271 GCA_032273685.1 Pteraster tesselatus | reverse complement strand
AGGGGGAGTTCCGGGGGGGGGGGGAGTTCCCGGGGGGGGGAGGGGGAGTTCCCGGGGGCAGAGGAAACCCAATTCACTCTGCCGACAGTTCGAAGCAACACGGAAGCCTGGGGAAATATTGAAGCTGTGTAGGCGTATAACCGCAGTATAGCGCTATCGTAATGCTAAAATCTAATGTCGAAATTAATACATTTCATAGCACATTCATAGAAAAACAACGTACCTATGTCACGGTCGCCCACCTAATGTGACCACATGATTGAAGATTCATGCACAATTCAACTGAAGGTTATTTATTCAATGACATCTACATCCTATTACAAGTAAAGCATAAAGCTGATACCATTGCTTCAGTGTATACGGTGTAATGCAGGTATAAGCCCTAGTATGAATGTATATACCAAGGCTTCAACCTCATTTGGTCCGGAATATCTTAATCATATGAAAGTCTGCAAAGATAATTCTGTACATACCGTAGGTAGAGTATAATCATACAATACATATCTTCAACGTCTACGGCATACTGCAGGTAGAGTATAATCCTCATAAAGGCTTTAACGTTTACGGTGGGCCCCAAACTGCAGACCGAGTACATCTAAGACAAGGGCAACAACTGCACGCATAGACCAATCTCAAAGTATCTAAATGTAAGAATAATCAAATCAAAACTGCACAATGGCCGTGACGAAGTGTAAACTTTATAGTAATGGGACGCAAAACATAATTGTACTATTCTCGTACAAATTTTTTACATAAATTAGTTATTTACGATTGTTCGCCTAGCCGCCTCCTTGCCTGTGCCTCACCCACCAAGATCTGTACAAGCTGTGTCGATAGCTATAAGTGTGCGTATGCTAAGACGGCGGCACTAAGATGGCGGCCAATGGCGGTTAAGCTTTATCCCTGCAATAATTGAGTATGCTTCCGCCAAGCTGGTCACAAGCACAACTTCGTTTAAAACGTGAACTTTAAGTGAGCTCATGAATAGTAACATCTTTGAGTTCTGCCAAAATCCATGAGTTATGTTAGCATCTATGAGTTCTGTTAACATTCATTCTCGTGCAAACGTCTTAACTACGGTACTAGACCATCTTCATGCCATCAAACGTGCTCGGTTACAAAATACCGTGTGGGCCTTATGTACATGTATGTCTGCCCGAACTGTCAGGTTTGGCAAAGCAGTACAAATTACATTTCGTTAACTTTGTTTCAGATATCAAGCAATGGACGTTGCTGAAGTCTGGAATTTGCTAGGAGTACGGTCGGTCGTAGTCGGTTTGTTGATCTGTGTCTTAGTCTATCTGTGTACACGGGCAATTCGCTCCCGCCATCGGAAACTGCCCCCTGGTCCCTGGGGATGGCCGGTTATTGGCTGCCTGCCGCAGATAGTGCTCAGCCGCGAACTACCACAAGTCTACTTGTCGAAGCTGGCAGAAAGGTAGGTACTCACAGTCAATTAAATTATTCCATTGGTTTACGTAAATTGACAGTAAATGATGACAGCAAAGTTACCAATTTGCTGCGAAATAAGATTTAATTTGTAGTCTAAATACCTACCGACTTTCGAATTAATTAATCGAACTCAATGTGTAAACTCGATAAGGCACGGTTTACGGAATATAGGCCTACCAATATGATTTCGTTTGATGGTATAGGTACGGTGACGTGTTTAGTTTAAAAATTGCTGGACAGTTGGTCGTCGTCATCAACAAGTACTCGGTCGTCAAGGAAGCGTTTGCCCAACCGCGGCTGTGTGACCGACTAGAGTTTCAAGTCAGCAACAGGGTGGCTCCAGGCTTCGGTGAGTTGCGACGCTATTCGCTAGTCCGTTGTTTTCATGGGGGCAAGTCCGAGGTTTCCCGTCGCCATCTCACCCGGTGGGTTTCCCCAGTTTCTTCTGGGTGCTTTCCCCACACTTCCAAAACCGTAACTAACACCTGGCTGCCATAGAGTCGCTAGTGGTTGGCTATTACCGTACCACCAACAACATTAAATATACAATTCCTCCAACTTATGTTGTGGCAGAGCCAAACAAAATGGCAGCAGATCGCGATACGGGCCATTTTGGCACCAATTTGTGATCTACTTGCCATTGTATTTGTACGCCGACGCGGAAAAAATGTTCTACTAACAAACCGAGGGCATCTTTCCCATCGTTAAAACTCCGTTTACAATGCAGCTCTTTGTTACAATAGTCAGCTATGGCTATACTGTAGACCATATGAAGCTTCTATTATTTTGGGATCAGTAAAAAACATGATTACAAGAAATATACATTATTTTGTTTATGAATAGTGCATTGACCATTCAGCGCCGCACAAACAGTTTAAGCAACGACTACACTCTAACCGGGCGCCATTTTAAACATAACTTATCACAACTGAGAACAGCCTCATCCGCCCTCGTGCGGATGATTTTTACACGTTTTTACACGTTTTACATGTATTTGGGTCCACGTCGAAGGGAAGTTGGTGTAGCTACGCGTTCTACTATACGATCTTTGGTCACGGTATATGGATTTAGAAAATGGCTGTTGCAACGGCTTCGTTTGTTATCAGCTAATGCAATATCCCTACTTTGCACTTAAAAATCAGTGCATAGACCACAACGGTCTATTCCCGAGGGGGCAAATGGTTTAGTACAGTTAAACAATAACAACTTGGGGACTGTCAGAATGGCTAATATTTGATGCTAATATATGGTGCGTGTATTGAAACCGCTCGTTCGTAATTCCCTGCTAAAAGGTGTCGCAACCTCGTCCGGTGAAATGTGGGCGGTCTTGCGGAAGTTCCACGCTACCGTCTTCAGAGAGCTTGGTCTGGGAAAATTGAGTTTCGAGCACAACATCTCAACAGAGGTCAGCTTCCTTGTGGCCGAAATGAAGAAGAGAGACGGCGCCGCTTTCGATCTGAAATATCTTATGGACTGCACATCGTCGAATGTTCTGTGTTCTGTTGTCTTCGGCAAAAGGTAACGGTATAGCACGAGCTTCACTTAATGTCTAATATGTTCGATTTCAGCGCGATTTGTCATTGGTAAATATTTTACATGTTGAATTGGCGGGATGGTTTGCTGCATGTCAATGTCAACAAAACACGTTGACGAATTGACGCGCAGGTACTCTGTATCAGGGGCGGGGGCTGGCCATCAGGATGTTCGGGAAGATTCCCGAACGCGGCCGACCCATTTCAGGCCGAACCGGCCGCTGGTCAAAGAGTTTCTATTTTTCAATTTCTGGTTATGGAGTGGTGCGGAAAATTGCATGAGTTTATGGTGAATTTGCAGTATCTGGCAATATGTGATCTATTTTTTAGGTTCGAGTACTCAAATCATGTGCTTAAACAGCTACTTCGTTCCGCCACCATCTTCACGAGTGAATCCGGACCGGGCTTCGTTGTTGAAGCGATTCCAATGATTGCTAACATCTTCCCGTTTGCTCGGCGGTACGTTGAAGGTATCAGACTAAATAATTGTTTTCTTACAGATAAAACATGGACGAAGAATTTAGATCTACCTCAACGGATAAATGCATATAAGCCATTCACTAGAGTCCGTTTCGTATTCTTCTAGAGAACGTGGCTGATACAATTACTATAGCCTCCCATTATCTGTATTATACTCCTCGAGAGAAGAGTAGTATTTCTTCGTAGGAGACTTGCTGCTGTCTCCGAAGAAGTATATATCCGTGAACAGGTATTGTTCAATTGTTACTCTGTAGGTGCCAGAGGGGTGTATTCTCTACTCGCTCACTTGGTCAAAGAGCACCAGCAGACTGGGGTGTACAACCGAGAGAATCCAGGGAACTTCATCGACCAATACCTAGCCAGATGCACCGAAGGGGAAGGACGGGACACTCCCGACGCGAAGGCCATTAAGCCGGAATACCTGAAGCGCGCCATCGGCGAGATCTTTCTGGCTGGTACGGAGACCACGTCGACGACGCTTCGTTGGGGTCTGCTCTACATGATGGCCCACCCGCAGGTGCAGACGCGCGTACAGGAGGAACTGGACGGCGTCACCGGGCGAGATCGCTGTCCCGGCCTGGCGGACCGGTCCAGTCTGCCGTACACCGAAGCAGTGATATGCGAAATTCAGCGAATTACGTCAATCGTACCTGTGGCGGTGCCGCATTATTGCACGAAAGAAGCCTTGCTTAGGGGGTATAGTTGTCTAGATTGCATACGTCTTTTAAAATGATAATTAGTATATTCTGTCACTAGGATACTAGAAAAAACAAAAACAAAACAAGCGCAACCTATAGAGGTGTGCATAATAGTTTGGCCGCAGATGACGATCACTTCATGACAATCCGACCACGGGTTCAACCAGAGTCGAAAACTTAGATCCCACCACGAGAACACCACGAGAACACCACGAGAACGTCATGAGAACGCTTGTATTATAGGCTTCCACACATGAAATAAATTATTTCACATCAAACGTACCTTCTTTGTTTAATCGACTGTATACAGGTTCACGATTCCAAAAGGTGCGGTAGTCGATCACTTCATGACAATCCGACCACGGGTTCCACCGCCCACCGTCAAATATGTAGGTCCCACCACGAGAACGTTCGTATCATGGACTTCCACGCCCCCAACAAATTATTTCACATCAAACGTACCTTCTTTGTTTACTCGACTGTATACAGGTTCACGATTCCAAAAGGTGCGGTAGTCCTGTCGAACCTTTGGCACATCCACAACGATCCTTCGATTTGGGCAGAACCCAAGGAGTTCCGACCAGAACGGTTCCTGGACGACGAAGGAAGACTGCGGCTTCGTAAAGAGTTTCTTCCATTCGGATTAGGTATGTTTATTTGATTTGATTTTATTTTCAAAAGTCTAATTTCTGAAAGGGAAGTTCTAGAACGGTGGCCTGAATGAGACAAAATTGGAATTTATTCTTGTGAATGTTACGGTACGGCAAAGTTTCGATAAGGAACACTGTCTGTTTTTTGGCGTGAAGTGGTGACCATGGACGTTTTATTGGTGGAACCGGAATCCTGGGTTTAGTGGGTGCACTAGTTCTTAATACAGAACCAATTGTTTTCGATGGTGACATAACAAGACATTCGGCATTCACTCACAACGTACATAAGGCCAAACAAAAAATACGGTCGCTGGTCAGCGCGCTCGTCGATTTAGACTTTGCGCGTCATTTAAGTTTTGTTCGAAATTGTCAACTTCTGCTAGAACAGCGCCATCTTTAATAGGCCTAGTTAATGATTTAAAAAAAATATATATTTTAAAATTTACTACCATGGTGAAGTATGAATCAGGACATCCTATACGAAAATAAGGGGGAACCCAAGCCAATGTGGAGGGACCAATCAGGTGTGGAGGACACCAAGGCGTAGCAGTACAGAACAAAAAATATTACCTACCTTCTCTGTACAGTTAAACAAGAAAGAAAACAAAAACCGCATCGCCGCATCAATTCTGGAACTTTGGTCTGACTAGGGACCGCATATATTTTTTGTTGGGCCTAACTTCACCTTTTACTTGTACAGTGATCTTGTAACAAGGTTGAACGCACGAATTGTTCGAATAACTGCCTTTGTATGTACTTCAGGTCGCCGTGTCTGTATTGGTGAGAATCTGGCCAGGATGGAGGTCTTCATCATATTCACGCACCTTCTGCACCAGTTCACCTTCGAGAAACCCGACAGCTCACGACCCGTGTCTCTAGACGGCAACCTCGGGATCACATGGGCACCATTAGAGTACAGAGTGCGCGCAATAGTGCGTGACTAACAGTTGTCTGGCCAATGATAGCACGGAGCATGTTCTTTAGAATAACAATGTTTAAAATCCCGTGACTGGTGCTCGAAATGTACTGATATGTAGTCACAGTATTTCGTGTAAAACGTGTCTTACAATGCTATTCATGCAGTGTTAGCCAACAACGCATGCCAACAACTGGCAGTAAATCACAGGTCTCGCCATCCTGATTTATAAAGTCGTATTCAATATAGGTTTGTGATGTCATCTAAAATAAAAATAGCCATGGGCACACAAAACTCTCAATCCGTAACATTTGTGTTTGGTTGGATAATTCACAACACGTGGTATTAGTCAGGTCCGTGACGTGTTACCAGCTTTGGCGTGCCCTCGTTCAGTTTCAAAATTATTCGTGACAAAGCGACACCCGTATTCGCGCGGCTCAACTATGCACACCTTTAGTTTCACTATTTTGGTTTGGGACGCTCCATTCATCCACCTGTGAAAACACTTTGCAGTAATGCCATTGAAAAGTATAGTATGATCGCTTTGCCCGTTGTCCTTTAGGTTTGTCCGTAGCTGGTGTTTTCATAACTCTTTCACTTGTTTAGTCAATAGTAACGCATGTGTAACGTACTAACGTAATTTGTCTAGATAGCAAAGTCGAGCGCAGCCTACAAAATTGTCCAGTGCTCAGAGAAAATATGAAAGTGGGGCCCCCAAAAAACGTCAGCAACTACTAACGCTACTGCTAGTAGTAGGCATACAACTGAATTGTAAATAGGCTAGTTCTGCTGTCCCTCTCGGTTGTTGTGATTTGGGTTTGTGTGGAGCTGTGCTACTCGATTGCTGGCTGTTGAGTATAGGCCTACATCTGTTTTGGCTGCACCTCCGTATTTGTTTTGTTTAGTGGCCTATATTTCAATAATCAATATGATTTTTGTCGTGGCTGTGAACCTGGTAGCCTATGCGAGTCTAATAGTGAATTGCGCGTATTATGTTAGGGTGGTCTGTTTCATGCCCTGCTGTGTAAATCCGTGCGTGTGGGTGTGCGTGTGCACGCGGGAGTGCCTCCTCGGGACAGATAGCCCAAAACCCCAGAATGGCTACGGCCCTGTTCGTACACAATCAATATTTGTATCATAATTGTTTTGACAAACATGTCAACGCCAACCTTTGGAATTGAAAAGTTAATAAACAGAATTGTGCACAGTGTGCACGGAGTAAGCTCGGTATTTGTTTCAAAAAGAAGTGGGTGCGCCGATGCAACCCTGACAATACCAACAGATCGTTCCGGTCGGCAAACACATCACAACACAGGCGCCCTATGGTGAGGTTTTATTAATGAATTCACTAACCTGGTATTGTTAAGCAGGTAATAATTGACCACTATATACGTTTAGAACACGCAATAGGTAAGTTATACAAATATTATTTTATTTATTCTTACATGTATGTAAATACAGTTGGGCGAATACCAGGGGTCCTGGTCCATCGCAAGGGCCTGATACTGTTTAAGAGGTGGGGCGTGTTGAGGGTAGGTGAGGGCGTGTTACGGTGTGTGTGTGACCATCTTCGTGCCACCAAACGTGCTCAGTTACAAAATACTGTATGGGCCTTAGGTACATGTATGTCTGCCCAAACTGTCAGGTTTGGCAAAGCAGTACAAATTACATTTCGTTAATTTTGTTTCAGATATTAAGCAATGGACGTTGCTGAACTCTGGAATTTGCTAGGCGTACGGTCGGTCGTAGTCGGTTTGTTGATCGGTATCTTAGTCTGTTTGTGTACACGGACAATTCGCTCGCGCCATCGAAAACTGCCCCCTGGCCCCTGGGGATGGCCGGTTATTGGCTGCCTGCCGCAGATATTGCTCAGCCGCGAACTACCACAAGTCTACTTGTCGAAGCTGGCAGAAAGGTAGGTACTTACAGTTCATTTAATCATTCCATTGATTTACGTAAATGATGACAGAGTTACCAATTTGCTGCGAAATAGGATTCAAATTGTAGTCTAAATACCTTCCAACTTTCGATAAATTAATCGACGGTCAATGTGTAAACTCGATAAGGCGCGGTGTATGGAATAAAGGCCTACCAATATGATTCCGTTTGATGGTATAGGTACGGTGACGTGTTTAGTTTGAAAATTGCTGGACAGTTGGTCGTCGTCATCAACAAGTACTCGGTCGTCAAGGAAGCGTTTTCCCAACCGCGGCTGTGTGACCGACCAGAGTTTCAAGTCAGCAACAGGGTGGCTCCGGGCTTCGGTGAGTTGCGACGCTATTCGCTAGTCCGGTATTTTCATGGTGGCAAATCCGAAGTTTCCCGTCGTCATCTCACCCGGTGGGTTTCCACTTCTGGGTGCTTTCCTCACTAGTCGCTAGTGGTTGGCTATTACCGTACCACCAACAACATTAAATATACAATTCCTCCCACTTCTGTTGTGGCAGAGCCAAACAAAATTGCATCAGATCGCGATACGGACCAATTTGGTACCAATTTATGATCTACTTGCCTTTGTGGGAAAACATTTTCTACTCAAAAACTGAGGGCGCCCTTCACGAGGGTAAAAACTCCGTTTACAACGCAGCTTTTTGTTACAATAGTCAGCCAAGGCTATGCTGTAGACCATATGAAGCGGCCATTATTTTTGGATCAGTAATATACATGATTACAGGAATAGACATTTGTAATGAATAGCGCATTGACCATTCAGTTTAAGCCACGACTACACTCCAACCAGGCGCCATTTTTTTAATTTCCTTCCTATTTCTCACAATACCCGACAACCACAAAATAAACACACTTGCTAATACTGACATTGGCTTTGAGGGCTGGCTACAGCAAGCGCACACAGCTAGTACCTGAGCGTCCTCCCTTTATTAACTAAACGAAGAAAAAGAACGAAAAAGAACACATACGCGGTACAGTATGGTGGCGCGGCGATCTCGGCACTTCTCCGAGGGCACGGCGGCCCAGCGACCCAGTCGCCTCTACAAGGGCGCATCGGCCCGGCGACCCAGTCGCCTTTACAAGGGCACAGCGACCCGGCGACCCAGTCGCCTCTACAAGAGCACAGCGGCCCGGTCACCCAGTCGCCTTCCAAGGGCACAGTGGCCCAGCGACCCAGTCACTTTCCAAGGGCACAGCGGCCCTGCCTCTAACTCACTGCCGTCACCTCGATTACCTATCTCATAGCCCCGTCGCGTATTTGATTGATTGTTTGTTTGTTTGTTTGTTTGTTTTTTCGGAGAAATCACAACATAGCCTATGCAGTCGTGCTGGAGCGAGCTGGTGCGAATGGCCTGCAGCGCGTTGCGCGAAAAGATCTATAGAGTCAGCACCTACCCAACCTTTGCACCATACCTAGATTAAAAGCCCCTGTGGGGAAAAACTAGGAGAGAGGAGGTCACCGCCAAGTTATAGCTGGAACTCCTCTGAGGCGGCACAGAGACCTTCGCTGAGCAATACATGATAACAAAATGTAAATATAGTTGAGCTGCTATGCTGCTGCAAAGCCCGAATGATTTACCCTGACTTAGCCCCCCTTTATAAACCATATGGACATAGCGCTACCGCGTACCTGAATTCCTTAACCGTAACGACCAGCCGCTTATTACGCAATGCGCAATAACCGGCGTACCTGGATGGTATTGTTTCCAAACCGAAGGGAAAATATTTACTTTCTTGTGCCTACGAAATTAAATACATTAACCGTTTACGTCAAAACCGTCCACCAAGAGACGCCTACCTTCTCGGAGCCGATGGTTATGGGTAGAGTCCCTTTATAAAGAGACTCTAGTTATGGGCGCGCCACAGCGCCCTCGTGCGGATGATGCTGTTCTCAGTCATACACGTTTTTACAAGTATTTGGGTCCACGTCGAAAGGAAGTTGGTGTAGCTACGCGTTCTACTATGCGATCTTTGGTCACGCCAATGGATTAAGAAAATGGCTGCTGCAACGGCTTCATTTTTGTATCAGCTAATGCGATATCCCTACCTTGCACTTAAAAATCAGTGCATAGACCACAACGGTCTATTCCTGAGGGGGCAAATGGTTTAGTACAGTTATACAATAACAACTTGGGGACTGTCAATATGGCTAATATTTGACAGGGTGCGTGTATTAAAACCGTTCGTTCATAATTCCCCGCTAAAAGGTGTCGGAAGCTCGTCCGGTGAAATGTGGGCGATCTTGCGGAAGTTCCACGCTACCGTCTTCAGAGAGCTTGGTCTGGGAAAATTGAGTTTCGAGCACAACATCTTAACAGAGGTCAGCTTCCTTGTGGCCGAAATGAAGAAGAGAGACGGCGCTGCCTTCGATGTGAAATATCTTATGGACTTCACATCGTCGAATGTTCTTTGTTCTGTTGTCTTCGGCAAAAGGTAACGGTATAGCACGAGCTTTACTTAATGTCTAATATGTTCGATTTCAGTGCGATTTGTCATTGGTAAATATTTTACATGTTGCATTGGCGGGGTAGTTTGCTGCATATCAATGTCAACAAAACACGTTGACGAATTGACGCGCAGGTATCTGTATCAGGGGCGGGGGCTGGCCATCAGGATGTTCGGGGAGATTCCCGAACGCGGCCAACCCATTTCAGGCCGAACCGGCCGCTGGTCAAGGAGTTTCTATTTTTCAATTTCTGAGGTCAGCAAGGGTTATGGAGTGGTGCTGAAAATTGCATGAGTTTATGGTAAATTTGCAGTATCTGGCTTTAATATGTATTCTATTTTTAGGTTCGAGTACTCAAACCATGTGTTTACACAGCTACTTCGTTCCGCCGCCATCTTCACGGGTGAATCCGGACCGGGCTTCGTTGTTGAAGCGATTCCAATGATTGCTAACATCTTCCCGTTTGCTCGGCGGTACGTTGAAGGTAACAGACTAAATAATTGTTTTAGGCCCCCAGAAAAATATATTCGGTCTCTGGTCCGACCAACGTTTCAGAATTGATGCGGCGATGCGGTTTGTTTTTCTTTTTTCTTTTTTTATTCTACAGAGAAGGTAGGTAATATTTTTGTTCTGTACTGCTACGCCTTGGTGTCCTCCACACCTGATTGGTCTCTCTACATTGGCCTGGGTTCCCCCTCATTTTTCTAGGGGATGTCCTTGTGTCAAAGTGTTTCATACTTCACCATGTTTATGACCTGCTACTCATTCAGAACAGAACGTTTTTTTCCAGAGATAATAAAGATTGCATGTAATGTATGTATGTATGTATGTAATACATCTTTAATATATTTTAAAATATATTGATTATGAAAATCTTTAACTAGACCTATAGATGGCGCTGTTTTAGCGGAAGTGGAAAAGTTCGAAAAAACTAAAATGACTCGCAAGGTCTAAATCGACGCGCGCGCTGACCAGAGACCGTATATATTTTTTGTTTGGCCTTATTACAGATAAAGCATGAACGAAGAATTTAGATTTACCTCCACAGATAATTGCATATACGCCATTCACTAGAGTCCGTTTCGTATTCTTCTATATAGAGAACGTGGGTAATACAATTACTATAGCCTCCCATTAGCTGTATCATATTCCTCGAGAGAAGGGTAGTATTTCTTCGTAGGAAACTTTCTGCTTTCCTCAATAAAGTATTATCTGTGAACAGGTATCGTTCAGACTTACAAACGTCTCAGTGGTGCACACCAATTGTTGCTCTGTAGGTGCCAGAGGGGTGTATTCTTTACTCGCTCACCTGGTTAAAGAGCACCAGCAGACTGGGGTGCACAACCGGGAGAGTCCGGAAAACTTCATCGACCATTACCTAGCCAGATGCATCGAAAGGGAAGGGGGGGACACTCCCGACGCGAAGGCCATGAAGCCGGAATACCTGAAGCGCGCCATCGGAGAGATCTTTTCGGCTGGTACGGATACCACGTCGACGACGCTCCGTTGGGGTCTGCTCTACATGATGGTCCACCCGGAGGTGCAGACGCGCGTACAGGGGGAACTGGACGGCGTCACCGGGCGAGATCGCTGTCCCGGCCTGGCAGACCGGTCCAGTCTGCCGTACACCGAAGCAGTGATTTGCGAGATTCAGCGAATTACGTCAATCGTACCTGTGGCGGTACCGCATTACTGCACGAAGGAAGCCCTGCTTAGCGGGTATAGTTGTCTAGATTGCATACGTCTTTTAAAATGATAATTGGTATATTCTGTGCCTAGAATACTTTGCAGGTATAGATCTTCTTCCTAAAGAAATGTCAACGAATCCTCCCAAACAGGTTTCCACATTGGTGACCGTTAAAACTCTAGAATTGTTCGGTTCAATGCGTCTGGAATCCCTATCTCGTATACAGTACTGTCTTTTATACAGTTAAAAATGGAAATAATTAACTCAAATGCGAACTTCACAAATCGTGAATCAAAAGCATTTTGTTTATGTTCAAATGCAGATGTCTCATATTCCGTTCTCACTCCGAAATTTCCCACCCGCTGTGCATGTGAAACTACGCCGTGCGGGGAGTGTATTTAAAAAAACCCACTAAAAAACCAAGCGCAACCTATAGAGGTGTGCATAATAGTTTGGCCGCACATGACGATCACTTCATGACAATCCGACCACGGGTTCCACCGCCCACCGTCAAATATGTAGGTCCCACCACGAGAACGTTCGTATCATGGACTTCCACGCCCCCAACAAATTATTTCACATCAAACGTACCTTCTTTGTTTACTCGACTGTATACAGGTTCACGATTCCAAAAGGTGCGGTAGTCCTGTCGAACCTTTGGCACATCCACAACGATCCTTCGATTTGGGCAGAACCCAAGGAGTTCCGACCAGAACGGTTCCTGGACGACGAAGGAAGACTGCGGCTTCGTAAAGAGTTTCTTCCATTCGGATTAGGTATGTTTATTTGATTTGATTTATTAGCAGTAGAGAACAAAAAATATTACCTACCTTCTCTGTACAGTTAAAAAAAGAAAGAAAAACAAAAACCGCATCGCCGCATCAATTCTGGAACGTTGGTCTGACCAGAGACCGAATATATTTTTTGTTGGGCCTAACTTCACGTTTTACTTGTACAGTGCGCTTGTAACAAGGTTGAACGCACGAATTGTTCGAATAACTGTCTTTGTATGTACTTCAGGTCGCCGTGTATGTATTGGTGAGAACCTGGCCAGGATGGAGCTCTTCATCATATTCACGCACCTTCTGCACCGCTTCACCTTCGAGAAACCCGACAGCTCACGACCCGTGTCTCTAGACGGCAATCTGGGGATCACATGGGCACCATTAGAGTGCAGAGTGCGCGCAGCAGTGCGTGACTAACAGCTGTCTGGTTAATGATAGCACGGACCATGTTCTTTAGGATAACTATGTTTAACATCCCGTGACTGGTGCTCGAAATGTACTGATATGTAGTCACAGTATTTCGTGTAAAACGTGTCCCACAATGCTATTCATGTAGTGTTAGATCACCGTAACCACTACTCTAAAAATTCATATTGCAGAAACCGCAACGCAGTCACAATCCATCGTTGTTGTAAAGAGACATGTATTACGAGTTGTAAAACGTATCCCACAAGGCTATTCTTGCTGTGTTCAATATTGCCTTTTATTCCATTAATTCTGTCATCTACTATGCTACGTTGCTTCAGAAACATTAATGTAAAACATACTGTATATTAATTTATACTGTACTGCTCTTGCTTGACGAAACAAAGCAAGTCAAAAATCTCTAGGTCCCATTGCTAAGTTGGTCGGAAATTTCGAAAAGGTAAATCGATGGCTGTCAAATCCGTCTATAGAGGTCTGTGGTTATACGAAGCTCCATACATAATAAATTGGACAGGTGTGATAGGAAATACGGTCCGGCAGCCCGAGCGAGACACTTGGCGTACTGTCCGGGACATTATATCCTACGAGATAGGGTTCGGGCACGAAAGGAGTATTTTGGCCGGACAATACGAGATACGAAATATCACCGGCCGGACCATCAACTCCTTTTACACCGGCGGCGTTCATTATGTTTCACATCTGGTTGTAGTTCAAGACTCTTCGGTTGTGTTAGCATAAACTGTTTGGTACAAAATGCACGTCTGTGATTTTTACAATGTAGACATTGACAGAGGGAGCGCTACCTGGATTTAGTGCCTTCAGATTGCACAGAACTTAATTATACAGCAGATCAAGCGTCTTGTACTAAGACTGATTATCCCATTGCCGGCGTGCATATTTTTGTTTCTAGGACGAATAGCGCCATGTTAAAATAGTACGGTCTCGTTGGGGGGGGGGGGGGGGGTGGGAGGGGGAGGGTTAGGTATAGTAATAATAATGTATGACCCCAACACTAATACATTATTCTAATTATTACCCTACCTTATCCTAACTACCCTACCCCCAAAACTAGGCCGTACCATTCCAGTTGGCCTCATCCGTCCTAGGAAAAAAGAATTACACCACCGGCGTGCTTTGTGACACGTGTATTAGAGTCTGTGTTGCCTCCATGGCTGCCTGTATCGTGAATTATGGATGCTCGGAAAAGGTAAGAATTGTGTTATAATAGTATTACCTGTAGTTTAGTGGAAAGCCTGTGCACCGAAGTGTGCGAACTCTCAGCCACTCGGCACAAACTGGCCGCCACAGAGTAAAACATCTTACTTTTACATCTTACTTCAACACTTTATGTATTCCTTTGATTAGTTGATGTTACATATGGATTCCTTTGGGGTAACTAAGTCATTCGAGTTTTCCACTCGATCTAATTTGTTTTTAATAACAACAAAATACCTTTGATTCGTTTTTAAATATATCCCGAATAAAGGCTACACTTGCAGTTGAAAGTATAGTCTGGTGTACACTACGTGCAAGTGTAGCCCTTTATCCTCGTACGGATAAGGTCGAATTGTAAAAGTGTGTGTTATTTTTGTAATTAAATTACCACTTGTTTTAGCCAAATTGAAAACTTCTTCCTCAACTGATTCTTCCAGTCTCAGCGAGGCAGAAACTGGCAAGAGCGGATAATGTATTAAAAAGTCTTACGCAAAAAACAAATATTAAAATGTAAATAGTATAACAAGTGGTACGATCAGATCATATAATTATTTAAAACCCACATTCTATGAACTGTGAGAATTCTGAAACTGTTTTCCAATTGAAAATCGAACAAGTAGCAGTGGAAATATTTCAGTTATAGTCTAGCATATTTGGGTCATTTCATCGTACGCCCTGTATCATATGTTAACTTTGTACAAGAGAATAAAACCGGTGTCAACTACAGTAACATTATTTTGTCTGTAACCTTTTCACCCTGGACATATCGGTACCTAATTTATCCAGCTTTGATACGATTAAATACTCCATTAACAACTTCATTACATTTATTTGTTACTATATACAGCCTGCGCCCGATTGCGAAACCCACGTAAACCGCATATCCCTGACTGCAACGCATGTGCACCGAACTCACCACGTCGTGGTTACAATCCACCCTTCTTACCACAAGGCCACTTGCTTTACATAACATCACGGGGGTGGGGGTTGATACGGAGGCGGGGTTAATACGAGGCGGGGCTCATACGGAGGGGGCGATACGGAAGGGGGTGTACAATTGTTTCATTCTAGTTTCCGTGATTCTACTGCTCCAATATTTTTAGGTACAAAACCCAAAGTACTACAAAGCAAAATATGTTTGTTAGCCTCAATAGAACTTCATTGTATTCAAACAGTCTCGTCCAACGTGGTGTTTCATACTGGAACAGTCTGCCTGATTTCATTAAGATTTTGACCACTCTCTTTATATTTACAAGAAAACTAAAACAAAACAAGAACTACTATATGCATATTTGTAATTGATTTATTGTGTAGTGTTAATTTAGCTGATACTTAGATGTTTTATTGCACCTGCAGCTTCGTTTGTATGTTGTTGTTGCCTTTTGTATAGTCCTTTGTTTGTTTGTATTTGTGTGTGCGCGTTCGTTTATACAAAATAATTGGAAAGCAAACAATGGGTCCACGATTGACAGAAGGTCCACGATTGACATAAGGTCCACGATTCCAAATCGTGTACAAAGTCTATAGGAGCTCAGGAAATTTATTAGAGTAGAAACAAAGATGAACAATGGGACGTCCACGATTGCCGGTGTTTACAAAGCTGTGTGTGTGCGCGTTAGGGTACAAAAGCTTGGGCTTCACCAACACCTAAACGTTGCCGGTTTCTACTACACACGTTGGTAATGTGTAGTAACCAGTTGTACTCTGTATTTAGGATCCATATACCTTGATTGGGCAACGTTGAAATAAATGTTTTATTGAATCGAATTGAATATTGTTCAGTGGTTATTTCGTGTACTATAATGACTAATAATACATACTAAATATTAATGAATATTAACTATAATACACACTTTGCCTGACCACGTAGATACAGTTGAACGAGCATCGATATGACTGTATGACTTGTATGGGGTGATTGTGTACAGTTGCGTAGTTGGTACCATGGTTAGTGAACCGAGAAAATTTGGGGCGCGGTCGGAGATTTTTGAACAAACTGGCAGTACCCTTACGCAGTTATTTGTGCAGAACGACAGGATTTGTCATTGAAGTGATAGCAGAATATCATGTCGGCGCAAATTATCGTCTAACCGTAAGTCACTGTAATTTGTACGTTCGAAATATTTGAAAATCATTCTAAAATAGCGAAACATTAGACTTGTTATAAATTATTTGGACTTTAACGAGATAGAATGTTTGATACAAGTTGACTTTCCCGTGATACCAAAGTTCCGAGTACAGAAATAGTGGCGTTACACCTGATTTCTTTAGGGCAGCCTCGACAGCGAAGTGTTGTTAACGATTACCACGCCGACTGTTATTACCTAGAACTAGAAGACTGCGACGTCACGTCATGGAACGGGAATGGATTTTCTGCTAGTGAACTGGATAGATGGGTATAAAATCAGTATTAGCCAGACTATCCGTAAAATTATTTCATTTGATGTCAATAGTATACCATGGAGCTAATAGCTCTATACTAAGTTGGGTTTAGTTGCAAGATAAAGGTTTGGAATACAGTAGTGTATTATAGTGTGGTAGTTGCTAGGTGTAGAGCAAATGCAATAATATGATCCAGTTGCAATATACACTGTAATTATATAATTCGACGACTACTGCTCGAAGTAGAGCTACAATAAACGTAGAAACGTAAAAATCGAAACAAAATACAAAACAAACTTGTAGATACGTTCATATCAATTACTGTAAATTAGTAACATTTCATACGCATACTGTGACAGTGACTGCGTAAGTTAATTTCCATTTTATGTATATTTTGTGGTGGTGAAGCCATGGCCGCCGAAAGAGGACGTGGCCGGGATTAATTCAATCACGCTCGACGTTCAAGAATAATATTTGACGGCTTGTGCTTTCCTAAAAAGAGTAAATTTCGTACCTTTGAAAAGATCTTTGCACGCGGAATGATTTAATATTAGACGCGCAAGTATTAGCTAAGAATTGCCGAGTTATTAGGAAGTTTGTCCAAACTTTCATTTTAGTTAGGACGTGTGCATATTGAAAAGTACACTGCAGCCCCGGGACAGGTGACGTCATACCCCTAAATATAAGTGATTTTTCTAATAAATTCTGGAACTTGGGACATGACATCGTTTTTACTGATTGAAAACTGTTGGGAAAACGATTCCACGATTAGGAATACCTACCTTCCTACTAAAAAAAAAAAATATAATATTCTTGGGCGAATTTTTTTTAAAATTTTCTTTATAGGAGCGTGTCACGTGACGGTAAACATATACGGGTTGTTGGGGCAAGCATGCTTCTTTTTCCACGAATTTGAATCGCTTATGCTTGCTTAATCGAAACAACATTTATACAATTTGGAAAGCGCTTGAAATGAGAATTCGTTATATACATATCTGTGCAGCCGGTTGGTGGCCTCATACTCGCCTAATATCTGTGATTCTTCGATCAAATTCTAGAACTTGACACAAGGCATTGGTATTTTTGTGTCAAGTTGTTGAGAAAACAATTCCACGTTCGGGGATACATACTCTCCTATTATTAAACGGAAAAAAAATGTTCTTAGCGGAGTAGGGAATGCGTGCGTTAAATTCATATAGGTATGTTTTGTGGCGGCTGAGCCATAGCCGCCGAAAGAGGGCGTAGCCTGAATTTGTTCAAGCAAGCTGCTATTTTCAAGAAATTTGATGGCTTATGTTTTTCTCAACAGAGTGAGTTTGGTACTGTTGAAGAGATTGTTTTACGCAACATTGGTTGATATTACACAAGTTAGTATTAGGCAAGAATTTACCGATTTTTTTCAAAGTTTGCAAAAACGTCCTATAGTTAGGTTTTGTGTATTAACATTGCATATCCTCTTGTATATTTAATCAAATCCTAGAACTTCGCACATGACAAACTATTTCACGGCCGTGAATACCTACCCTCCTACTACAAAACGAAAATATAATAATTTTTTGCGAACTTTAATGCACTCTAAATTGTGTACGTATTTTCCCTACGGTAAACGTACAGAAAATGTGTGTAACTCAGGCTTTTTATCCACAAATTTAAATAGCTTAATCTTGGTTAAGGGAAAACAAAATTTATACCGTTGGAAAGGGCTCGACAAGAGAATTCTTTTCATAGCACCCATGTAAGTATTTGTTAAAAAATTCCCGAGATATTAAGATGCTTGCTAGTGTTAACCATGCGCCCTCGTTCTCGACGGCGTGTTCATGCAGCCGGCTGCCAACGTTATGCCCCACTATGACTAGTGAGGTATAACATAAAAACTATAACCTCGGACACGACGTCAATTTTATGGTTTTAGGTAAAACTGTTTCAAGGCCGGGAATACCTACCTTCCTATTACTAGTCAGGTATTTAATAAAATCTATAACTTCGGACAGGACGTCAATTTTATGGTTTCAAGTTGTTGAGAAAACTATTTAACGGCGAGGAATACCTACCTATACTTGAAAAAGAAAATATAATATTCTTGGGCGAACTTTGATGCGGTGTTAATTCTGTGTGTATTTTCCCTATAGGAGCCTGTTCTGTGACGGTAAACTTACACAACATTTGTGCAAGCGGGCTTCTTTCTACACGAATTTGGATGTCTTATACTTGGTTAACCGAAACAAAAGTTATACCATTGGAAAGAGCTTGTCATGAGGAATATTTTGATACCAGCTATGTAAGTATTGGTCAAAAACTATTTAACGGCGAGGAATACCTACCTTTCTAAGAAAATATAATATTCTTGGGCGAACTTTGATGCAATCTTAATTGTGTGTGTATTTTCCCTTTACGATAAACTCAACATCTATATACTACGGGCATGACGTAAATTGTACGGTTTCAGTTTGTTAGGAAAACTACCTTCCTACTACAAAACGTAACATTTTACGGATTTTGTTAAGAGATATTTTACAGATGTACTTTGCCCGGTATTTTACTGATTGGGTTCGGATACTTTGTTGCGGATAGGGTTTGAGGACAATTCACGGATACGGTTTGGCAAAATTTGGCTAATGTTGTTGGGGATTTTTTTAGGATGGGGTTTGGAGACATATTACGGATGGGGTTTGAATCCATGTTACGGATGGGTTTGGGAACATTTTGCGGATGAGGTTTGCAGACATTTCACGGATGGGGTTTGCAGACATTTCACGGGTGGGGTTTGGAGACATTTTACGGGTGGGGTTTGGAGACATTTCACAGATGGGGTTTGGAGACATTTCTCGGATGGGGTTAGGGGATATTTTACGGATGGGGTTAGAGGATATTTTACGGATGGGGTTAAAAGATATTTTACGGATGGGGTTAGAAGATACTTTACGGATTGGGTTATACGATATTTTACGAATAGGGTTAGAGGATATTTTACGGATTGCGTTTGGAGACATTTCACATATGGGGTTTGGAGACATTTCACATATGGGGTTATGGGATATTTTACAGATGGGGTCAGAAGATATTTTACGGATGGGGTTAGAAGATATTTTACGGATGGGTCCTAACCCCACCCCAGAAATGTGTCCAAATCCCACCCGTGAAATGTGTCAAAATCCCACCCGTGAAATGTCAGCAAACCCTATCCGTCAAATGTCTCCGAACCCAAATAGCAAAATGTTTGCAAACCCATCCGTCAAATGTCTCCAAACCCCATCTGTAGAAAACCTGCAAACCCCATCCGTAAAATATCCTCTAACCCCATCCGTAAAAATCCCTGGCATGAGGAATCTTTTGATACCACCCATGTAAGTATTGGTCAAAAACTGACCGAGATATTAAGATGTTTGCAAGGTCTACCCCTGTGCCAGTGTTTTCGTCGGTGTGTTAATCCAGCCGACTGCCTTCGTTATACCCCTATTACTAGTTAGGTATAAAATAAAATCTATGACTTCGGATAACTATTTCAAGGTCGGGAATACCTACCTTCCTAATACAAAACGAAGGTACACTATTCGTGGGCAAACTTTGATGCAGTGTTAATTGTGTGTGTATTTTTCCTATAGGAGCCTGTTCTGTGACGGTAAACTTACACAACATTTGTGCAAGCGGGCTT
>JAVCKS010001038.1:0-10332 GCA_032273685.1 Pteraster tesselatus | reverse complement strand
CCTGGGGGCCAGGACCTGGGGGCCAGGACCTGGGGGCCAGGACCTGGGGGCCAGGACCTGGGGGCCAGGACCTGGGGGCCAGGACCTGGGGAAAAGCCACAAAGTCAGGCAGGGGCCGAAAACCCAATTCACATGTCAGCCCCCGGATTGGAACCTGGATCTTACAGTGGTGAAGGCGAGGAAAGCACCGTTTTACCACAGACTCGACTCCCCTCCTGATGAGTTGAAATCGGATTTTGCTACCTTAAAACCAGCACTAGTCTGTCGTCGAACCACAGAACCTGAGGGAAAGTCACACTATATATATATACTCATAGAAGACTGCCTGCAAAACTGTTATTCCGACTGTTTTTCCCATCAATAATAATGATTATCCTTCAGTGGCCCATAAAAAGAACCACAGATCAGCAATATCTTCAGTCTCCTGATGATGACTAGAGTAGACTCAAGTCGAAACACCGAGAAAAAAGAGACTATTATCACATACATGTAGTGTACCTGCATAGCCATCTATATTGATCATAGAGTTACATACATAAAGAGTGATATAAGGATTATAATTATGATTATAATAGTTGTATCACAGTAAACTACATTTTAATTGAACAATGATAATACATGTACAGAGTCACATATTTACTAACTGGTAGGCTTCCTTTTGAAGGAGGAATCCGATGGATACCCAACTACTTGGGTCGAGCACCTCCAGACATCAAGATGGAGAGAAAAAAGGAGAAGAAGATTGGAGGCAGGAAGAGGAAGGAAATGTATTCACCTCCCAAAGCTTAGTCTTAACATGGTCTTAACCTCCAAAACAGGTCCATTCCCTTTTGTGCTACTATAGGTCGCTGTTTTTTCAATCGGCATCATAATTTTCTTAACACAGAAAAAGTCTTTATTAGTTGAGTCACGAAGCATTGCGAAACTATTGTAATGATCGGGAATGTGTGTGTGTGTGTGCATCTGTGTGCATTTCTGTCTGTTACTACGCATTATATATAGTAGCTCATGGTTGACAAAACTAATTTTACCTGGTTACTGGGGCCTAACAAGTATCTTGCACAAGTTGTTATTGGGATGTCTGGGGTCAAGGTGAAAATCATCCCCTTGGTCGATTTTGGTACCAAAATATACATGTATGGCTAAAATTGTACGAATCCAATTATTCAGCCTCAAAGTTATGCCGTAGAGGATGCTTAACAGCGAACAATCGTGCAGTATAAGCCGCCGTTTGGGACATTCGGACTTAAATCATTTTTGGTCAAGATTTTATGGCGGCTCAACCCTGCCCACCTCTCGTTTGCTCTTGTTTGGATTGAAATGCACACAACACACAGAAGGAACAGCATTCCCCTTCTGTGAACAAACAGCAAACGGAGTTAGAAAAACATCAACTTACCTAGTCAAATGTTGTGCGCTGCAGACATAGCTAAAGATGCCCGCCGTTATTAGATTTCACTTTCCTAATTGATAGAAATTGATTACAAAGTGAACGAGTCATACAGCCTTGCCATGTGCCGTCTTTTTGCTGACATATGGACAGAGAAAATGTAGAGGGGGGGGATGCAAAATGCCGGTGAGGGGAAAAATAGATTTAAAAGCCAGTACAAAATACATCAGTACTTGCAACAATGACTGCATCTTAAAAGCTGTAGTCACCACCCCCAAAAATATATATATCATAAACATTGTCCTCAACCAAGAAGAAGATGTTATATATTTTTGATTGCTATTGTCTTGTAAATGACAGCGCTATTGTCTGCGCTGGATTCTACTAAGTGCGAAGCCCATTTTGACCAATCAAAAGCCAATCTTCTCATTTTGTCAGCAGCAATTTGATAACAAAGCTCGACTCAGTCACAAAGTCCCACGAGACCTGGCACTAAGGCTATTTAATTGCGTGCAGTAATTCTGCATTTACTTCTCCTATTGCAAGGATAAGCTCCACTCAACTAATTCAATCTTCTTGCAAATTTTCCCCCTCTCTCCTTTTAAAAAATAAAATAATATAAAAAAAAATCACCGATCTGCTCTTGGCCTTGTAAGATGTGTGCATTCCTCGGCTAGAAAAGTCAAGGAGGTTTCTTTTCTAATTTGATTTCTAAAATCTTGGAAGTGCTATTCATTCAAAAAAGAAAATTATTAATAAAATCTTTTTTTTTTACTTGCTTCCAGATGCATTTTGCTGAAAATCAAAAGAAGAATGGTAAAAGATCGGAATAATGCATACAAGATTAATGTCAAATATAAGTTAAAATTAAAAGTTTATTCAAGGCATTGTTCATGTAATTGTTAAACCAGTCTCCACTTGAAAACTTGGCGCATCATCAAAACTTTCCAGCGCAAACCTCTTGGTGGCTCACTAATGTAGAGCAAAAATGTTGTCTAGCTACATGTACATGTAGCTGGTTGTTATTTTCTAAATATAACAAACACAGAATTTACAATCAATTTACAAATCAGAAATAGTAGCTAGCAACAGGACCAACTGAAGGTAATTTATTATTTAAACAATAATACAAATTCAACTTGTCATCACAGTTGAGAAGTTTAGGCCACTGTGAGCAGCTTTACCATAGGCAAAGTGTTAATTGACCTCTCCACAATTGGTAAATTATTTTGCTCTGATGTTGTTCATACTATGTACGTGTGTAAGCTGGTAATCATGGATTGTACTCTCAGATAGTGGAAATTCACTTTGTCATTATTTCAGTGCCCCCCCCCCCTCAACCTGACCCACAATTCCTCTTCAGGTGCCCACCCTTATCCACAATTCCTCTTCAAGTACCTGTCCCTATCCACACTTCCTCTTCTGATACCCACCCTTATCCATGAATCCTCTTCAAGTACCCACACCTATCCACAATTCCTCTTCAGGTGCCCACCCCGAGCCACAATTCCTCTTCAGGTGCCTACCCGTATCCACGATTCCTACCCACCCCTATCCACGTTTAGTTATCATGCACTCATACCCCAAACCACAATACCTATCCACAATTCCTCCTCAGGTACCCACCCCTATCCACACTTCCTCTTCAGGTGCCCACCCCCTATCCACACTTCCTCTTCAGGTGCCTACCCCTATCCACACTTCCTCTTCAGGTGCCTACCCCTATCCACACTTCCTCTTACGGTGACCACGCCTATCCACAATTTCTCTTCAGATACCCACCCCTATCCACGATTAGTCGTCATGCACTAGCTCATTCTCCAAACCACAATTCCTATTCCTGTTCCATTCGAGAGCCCCTCAATAGAAGCTTGTTTCTTTTGGGCAGCCCTGCGGGAGCTAGTTGGATGTCACATATTTTTCTTCTTCACAAATGTTTAAATGTTTAATTGTCTTTATTTGTTCTTAATTACTGTATTATCCTTACTCTGTATAACCCTGAAAATGAAATGAATACTAACTGCTAAATACCCACCCCTGACCACATGCAGTGTATATTGAACATACTATTTTAAGTATGGTAACTATGTAATGGCTTGTTCTAAACGCGTGGTATAGCAACAGTATGTCTACCATAGTCATGTCAATATTGTAAATAGAACCACAAATTGTTATATTTTAGGAATCCCGGAGCTACAACATGGCAGCCGTGATAAAGAAAGAACTTTCATCAACGGACACAAACATTGACGTCCTGTCAGCTGAAGATGACACGATTGATTGTACTGATGGTGAGTAGTCACACAAATAAATGTATGATCTATAAATCTATCAACCAATCAATATGACCCATTGTTTTATGGCTGAGGTGATTTGCACAGTGCCGTAAATACGAATCGTTTTTCTACTACCGGTATTTGCACGGTACCCGTGGCATTAGTCTAAACTAGTGTTAGCGATGGTTGGCTAGTTCAGTAATTGTGTGTGTTTTTATTTTATTTTCCTCCTCATTAAAATAAATATGTAATTCATTATGGAAAATATAGCATCAACAAAATCTCAGATTTTGTGATATATATTTGCAGGACAGTCACACAGTCATTTACTAAAAAATCCACCAAAACCTTGATGGTTGATATCCACTAGCCGTAGCAGTTTTGTTAAAATATAACGTCTCTAGATATTCAGATATTGGTTTTTTTAAATTCAGTTGAATATACCCTTCTAACGGTATGTAACAGTCGCGGGTTTCACAATCAGTATACAACAGAGTGTGTGGAAAATATTAGATCCACCATGAAGTATAAATTATTTTGTTTAATGAGAAAACAGACTTTAAGTTTAGCATCTAAAATAATGTCAAATTTTTAAATCGATTACCCCTTCAGATTTTGACTTTCAATAGTCATACTGAAAAATAGCTTTGTGTGACTTTATCCTGTTTTTTTGTGTGTGTGACAGGATCACATATGTGATTTAGTGTGTTGTTTTCTACGGTGTAACTGTTGTAGATAGGTGCTGTACTAGTACGGTACTTTTTCTGTGACTTCTGGTTTGATCCCTACAGTATCAGCTTTGTTTGGCTTTATCTAAAATGTTTCATCTTGGCTTTTAACCATCTTGTTTTATCGCTAAGGTTACTTCTGGAGTTTCTCTTCATCTTCTCATCATCAAGTTCTAGTCCAACACTGTTCAAAATGAACGATTAAAAAACGGTAAAATGACCGGCAACTAGGACTCAAGTTATGATATTGTGAAATAACTTGGCCGTAAGTTAAAATAACCGTACTTTAAAGTTAAAATGTAAAAAACATGATCCGCTGTAAATTTACACCGCACAAATAATGAAGTAATACAGACATTTTTAACAGTGTCCCTCCCACTCCAACTGCTGCTTCATCATCATTTCCTTTTCAATTCGTTTCCTATTGTGTTTTTCTTCTTTTTCTTCTTTTTCTTCAAAAACAGTAGTTATCATCTTCTGTGGGTATTCCTTCCCACTTCTAAAACCATAACGTCTGCCCTCATCTACCTATCACTAGGTTAACTTTTTGGGTTTCTCTCCCATATATCTTAAATTGTAATTTGTTCGCCATCTAGTGCTAGTGTTCCTTGTGGGGAAGTCAACCTGCTTCTTAATCTGTACCCTCTTAGCAATTCCACGGTTAGCAACATTACATTTGGAGAGCATTTTTCTCTCAAGATGCATGCATTTCAATTTCCCTTCATACTACTATCAACTCATTATGCCTACATGTACACCTTAGTGTATATTTAAAATATTGGCACATGTATTTGTACAGAGTAACACAAACCTTAATGTTCGCTAGTTAACGTTCCAAAATGTTTTCATTTGTCCATAGGTCAAATAGGATATTTATTCCTTAAAAATTTGGGTCTAAATTTAGTGAAATAAATTTTTTGTTATTGTTGCTGTTTAAAATAGATTAAAGTACTAAACAAACTGATTTAATTACCTAGCAAAATTAAACTTACACCATTTAGTGATGAATCAAAATTAGAGCCTGCATGTATTTGGCCTTTAATTAAATCACAGCAAAACTACTTATCTCACTTATTTATGGGAACTAAATGCTTTCCCATAGGCTTTGGTGTATGGTGTATGTCCTACAATGTACAGCCAGTTAAAAAAAAGAAGAAGAAGCATTGATTAGAAAAGGCACTCTTGTTCCCAAAAAATAGATTTATCAACCTAGCGCCCCCTAGAAGCGGACATTGATCAGTTGTTTATTTCAGTCACAGCAAATTGTCATAAAAACAAAGTATACTATAAAATCTTACCTATCGGTCAAAACAGACTTTTTGCCAGTTGATTTCAATCTTCGACATTGAAATCATTTTGGAGATCTTGCCAACTCAGTATTAGAATGTTTTTCGATCAGAGAATACTTAAATTTAGCCCCTGGAATATCGAGTTTTTATTCAATACTGCAGAAACACGCCATTAATTCAAAAACTGTAATTTATTCATTATCCTCTTGTTGCTATGTTTCATGTGGCGTCTTTCTTCCACTTCTAAAGATGTAAATTCAGCATCATCTTCGTGTCACTAAAGTTATTGTCGTAGGCTACTGCATCTATAGTGTCACATTAACGCACAGTAATACAATTCATGTTCTGACAAAATCATTCTTGTACTGTACTGCCATTATGTTTAGGACAACATACACATAACAACCACCCACCCACCCTTCCTTCAACCTATGTTGTGAACGAATGTTTACATAATGATTAGCACAGTGATGGTAGCGCAGACAAGTCCGTGCTGATTGGCTAGTGATTGTAATTCTCCGCAGTCGGCCAATCGTCCCAGGTGCTAGTCTGTATTATTTGCATAATGTAAAGATATACATGTAGATAAAACAAGAAACAACTTTGCAGTGTCAATAACTACCCACGACTTTTATCCAGATATTGGAGATGAAGTGGCAACTTATCTTATCTACTGTGACATAGTGTACGTGGTATTTCCTTCGGTGACCTCTGTCCTTGCATAACATTGGCAACTAGTTTATTTGATGTCATTATTCAGAATGACGCATAGTGAACATAACACACTGTGTCGAAAAAGTCTCCGACAAGTAGTTAAACATATTTCAAGCAGCTTCTAAACTGGAAATGAATAATTATAAACACCTAAAATTTAGCTACCGCAAAATAAAATAAAAACATATCTTGCATATTTGTGTGAAATATCAATGGGGCAATATATTAATATAAACCTCATTTCCGCACAAATTGCAGGGTATATGAACAACCCTGTTATTTACGTGTAAACTTAAACAGCCAAGGACATTTTTGTTTTTAAATTGTAATTATTACCGATCGGGTGAACAAAGATTCTTGTTATAATAGCCTTGCGGTTTGCATTTCTGCATCAATGTTTACTCAGAGTGACAAAAGAACAGGAATCAACTAGTAATTATTGGATTTGTTTCCCTGCGCTGTTTTTGACTTACAGTACACACCGAGATCCATTGCTCAGGTCTTTATTGCCAACCCTTCCCCACCAGACTCCCACCCCCCCCACCCCTCATCCCGGCAGTCTGACTTGACAGTACAAACAGTAACACTTAAAAAAAGGAAATGCCTAATTTGTACGTCTTCGTCTGTAGATGTATACGTTTAGTGATGCACGTACAACCATGGTCGCTCTAATTAGAGAAACAATACACCATTGATTTGTTATCGTTGGTCATTAGCAGGCAGGCGGGCTTGCTGGAGGATCACCACAGACGACCACTGAACACACGCCCCGGTTCATGCAACTCTTGTTGTCGAGATAATGACCAAGTCTTTTTTTCCCGACCCAACTGATCAAACAAGCCTAATGCTAATATTATATAGCGGCGGTGATTGTTGTATCAACCAGTTGGCATATTGCCACTGGTTTTGTGTTAACTTGCATGGAAACGCCCATTGTTTTATCGAGATGCTGTTGGCTGTTTATTCGTATAATTTTATAATGGACATTGCTCTCCCTGAATTGTGATATTGATGATAGGGGATTTTAATCTCTGTCCGATCTGTTGAATTTTGCTTGGTGTAGGGCCCTGTAACACTGCCTTAACCATTTTGTAGTCTCTCTAAAACATTAGATACATGTAATGTTCTAAGACTCGTAAAACATTATGGTTATGAATCCAGAATACACATTGGATGCATGTCGATTCTTGTTAGAGTCAGTTTGCTCTAGTCATTATCAGGACATATTACCGTGTCTCATGAGGTTGACTACAGCACTGACACTGGTGGAAACATTGAAAAAAATCTATTAGTTCTTATGAAAATCAAATTATGTGTAAATTGTATATCTCACAAACGATGACTAGAGCACACTGGTTGCAATGTTGAGAAACTCAATCTAGGTACAAACAATGACCGACATCACAGTGTATTCAGAAAGACCTAACTATATATTTACCGATATGCTGGCAATTTCTGGTAAAACTTTTTACAAAAAAAATGTGAAATATTTCCTTTAAATTATTTCTAGATGTATAATAGAAACGATCGCATGTTACAAAAATATTTTGGAAGCTACACAGATTTTTTAATGTGTACAATGCGTATAATGTGTACACCTTTTCAACAAATCTTTTTTGTTACTATAACCTTGTCAAATTGTCAAATTGTCCTTGCTTTACCGCGGTTTGTCAAAGTAATTGTATCCATAAATGGTCAAATGTCATTCAATGGTTAACTTGCATACAATCAAGAACTGACTGAGCATCCAGACACGATATTAATTTCAACTTTCAACCTACATGTATATCATGATTCGGATATGGATTCTCTGTAAATTCTCTGTAAATGTTCTGCACAAACAAATCAAACTATTTAGATATATCTCAACTGGAATCAGTTATCCAATTTTCTGATTAATAAATTACACAAATGATATTGTTAATAATAAATGCTGTTTTTTTAAACAAAAGTAGATGTTACATGAGAGAGACCTTTCATCAATATGTGATAGAAAATTTATAAATTCAAATATTGAGATTTGGCTATGTCTGAATTCAGTAGAAGCAGAGTTTGATAATGGTATTCACATGCAGTGGCCTAATAAATAGAGAGTTTAATTTGAACCAGAGCAACGAATGCCAAGTGTGAAATACTGAGTTCTACAATGAAATTAACATTGTTATTGCAAGATACCAGCTTCATTTATATTAAGTATATGATTGAAAACAGCATAATACCAGCTTCATTTTACATATATTAGGTATGTGGTTGGAAACAGCATAATACCAGCTTCATTTTGATATATTAGGTATATGGTTGAAAACAGCATAATACCAGCTTCATTTGGATATATTAGGTATATGGTTGGAAACAGCATAAAACCAGCTTCATTTTGATATTAGGTATATGGTTGGAAACATCATATTACCAGCTTCATTTTGATATATTAGGTGTATGGTTGGAAACAGCATAATACCAGCTTCATTTTGATATAATATGGTTGAAAACAGCATAAAACCAGCTTCATTTTGATATATTAGGTATATAGTTGAAAACAGCATAATACCAGCTTCATTTTGATATATTAGGTATATGGTTGAAACAGCATAATACCAGCTTCATTTTGATATAATATGGTTGAAACAGCATAATACCAGCTTCATTTTGATATTATGGTTGAAAACAGCATAATACCAGCTTCATTTTGATATATTAAGTATATGGCTGGAAACAGCATAATACCAGCTTCATTTTAATATATGTTGGACACATAGTGCCTTTTCAGTTAAAATACTAGATTATAAGGTGAGTAAAATCCTTTATAATTACACCACATAATTCCAATAAAGGTTCTATGGACATCATTTTCACAGAGACGTCATCATTTTGACAAAGTGTAGAATGAAATTTGAACACCAGCACTATAAAGATGAAATCTAAAAATTCAATATTCCTTCGATAATACTAGATATACTTGAGAAATAATATTATACGGTTTGTCTGGTTTGTACATGTATGCGTATACATTGTAGCCATGTTCCAATGGTGTGTGATTCAAGCTTATTTTCCGCCCTTGCCAGATTAATTGACGGTTGATAACAGAAGAAGTGTGGCACTCTATAAAGACATTAATTAGTGTGGTCCTCTCCATCGAGTAGCCTTGATTCAGAAGGACCCATATTTTGATTTAGTTAATATGCCATCATCTTGGCCAGGAGTGTATTGTGAGTGAACTGGTATCCACTACCAGCAGTAGCAGTAGTATATAGTAACAATGCTTTAATTGAGCTGGCACACTCTGGCCAAACACCAACGTGTGTGTAAGTGTGTGTGTGCGCAGTCTTCACATTGGCCGATTGTTGACCTACTCGTGCATTATTCATTAGCGAGTGATGCTGGCTTAGAACTTTCTCCTGAGGTTTGACCAATCAGTGGGGGTGTACTGGGCACTCTCTCTATTGTGCCCATTTGCATCTTCAACTACGATTGGTCGGTTGGAATTTAACCGATCCTGCTAATGGTGTGTGTGACAAAGGTGGGAGCAAAAAAAAGTATTTGTTGCAAAAGTGGATTGACGGGAAGGGGAAAAAAATGCTGATAATAATAGTAATAATACGATTGTAGTAAAATCGTATGACATTTGGAGTTCGGCGTGGACGTGAGTACTACAGACGTACATGTACCTTGGTTTTTTTTTCTTCTTAGCTCATGGCTGTGCACACACGCACACACAGAGCGAGAGAAACGCTGTTATGTTTTAAAGAGCGGTTTGCGTAGCTACACCTTTACTCGGCATTATGAAGTATGCAGCGATGCACCAACGGTATTGTGACAATAGTTTACTGCCTCCATCAGGGGCTAGTATTTGCAGTATGGCTGAGGAGTATGGCAGCAATTCAGCCACGGCAGTTAGTTACTGCATTGCTGGCCAAGCAATGGAGGGGTGTGTACCC
>JAVCKS010001027.1:1620-16490 GCA_032273685.1 Pteraster tesselatus | reverse complement strand
CCCTTGCCTAACTGGTCCCCAGGCCCAACTGACATCCAGGTCAATGCATATCTTGCATGTGCTGTTTCTGAAGCAGGACTAACAATACATTCCAAAAAACCAACTGGTTTTAAATGACTGGATTGTTTTATTAGAATTACTCATAATTTACAAACATTACAAAATCTAATAAATGGGATCTCTCTTTAAAATGATTCTTCAATTTCATCAATTGCTGTCACTGTGGAATATGTACACTGAGTAGGTTGCGACCACAATAAACAAAGCCACGATTGTGTCTTAACTGTTGCCCACCAGGTCGGGGGTCGGAGGTCAGGGGTCATTATGCTAGGTAATTTATGGCTCCAATATAAACGTTCTTTTTTCCTTGTTTGCTCTTTTCAGTGCCAACTTGTTTAACTGGAGAAAGTGATTGATAACCGCACTTCTTTTAGCACAGCATGTACTGTTAGTTAAATATAGGTTTAGAAGCTTGCACAGCTTCTATAAATCACCTTGACATTCCGGTTTGCACGTGATGAGCATATTGTCAGGTATTAAAAATCGGCAAAAGCTCCAGGTAAGCTTGCTATCGAGTATACTCGTCAGAAGTTCCAGGGACAAGTTAAGCCTTCTGTCGAGTATACTCGTCAATGGTTCTAGGGAGTATAGATTTTTGGCTGACCCTGTACATTCACCCTGCCTTTCACTGAAAACTCGGGCAGCAATCGAACCCTGTGACTACCTTGTTGCGGTTTTCAGATGTGGCCTAATATTATCGTCTCGAGAGCTCAGTTAACTCCATGAATAATTTATTGACAGCTTAATATGTACAATCCATTTAGCTGGTGTGTTGTTAGACACACATCAATATACCAAAATATAAACCCAAGAAATCTCGCAAAACACCCCAAACAAAATCCCCAAACAATATTGAGTCATTGTGACGGCTTCCCTTGTTACGTTGCTATACAAATGTACCACCTATTATCCTCTATTATTAACTCCTAATTTATATTGATGACTTTTGTAATTGTACCAAGATTGATTTTCATTAAAGACAACCTTTGAGTATACACTTGGAGTAAAGGATATAATTTGGGTGGTATATTTGCCGTCATAGTAAAGGACACTGTCACAAATTATGCCCTAAATTTGGCTGAATGACTATTTTACACGAATAGAGATTTTCTCCACAAAACGAATTCTGCACACATTTGTAGAAGCTTTAACATAAAGACTTACAGACACGGCTTGTTTTTCAGTTCCGTAATGTAATTAATAACCATTTTACTATAGTGTTTATTGTTTTTTGTGATCATAGGTCTGTATCAAATTTTACATTTTATTGCATTTGTATTTTGTTTAGCCAAGAGGAAAGACTATTAGTTGACATGGTTAGTATAGAAGCTGGGGACTTTAAACATAGTTGGAACAAACTACCAAACCAAAAACGGAATTCAAAACATGAGCAAAGCACCATAAACAATTATTTAGTATAAAAAGCAATAAACTGGATGTATGTGTACACACAGATGTAAACAAAACATATCCTATTGTAGAAAATAAACAACGCGTCATAATGATCCATCTATATGACGATAAGATTGAAATAACATTGAATTTTTCTATCCCACACTTTCCTGTTTATTGGGGAAAAAAGGTAAAAATTTTCACATTAATCTTAACCCGACTAGGTTTAGTGTTAGAGTTAACATGATACTTATTCACAGGAAACTACCTTAAGTTTTCTTGTTGAAGTTTTATTTGTTTAAACATTATACTATGTACATATATGTTCAGCATTGTACAAAATGGTTAGAATAAGCAAGAGGCAACCATAGTAAAAAGAGAAATAAAAAAAAACCAATCTTCATCATGAAACAGCAGACAATTATTACCAGATATATTATGAGATAGAAACTATGCTGAGAGTGAACATAGATAGACCAGCTGATAGGCAGTGGCCGGTGGTCTCACTAACTGAGAAACCTTTCCCTATATGTTTAAGACAGCCTGGTGTAACTTGTTCTATATCCTGCGCTAACCAAACTTTTTCTTTGGGGATCCATGTTTCGATTTTATCTAGCTAGCCCCTAATGGACCGAAGATGTACTCCCTGGTATATCTGATGAATAAACACCACCGCAAACGCTTCAAGACCCATATTGAGGTCGCGACACATAGTTTAGGAAGCGGGGTTATAGACCATCCCATTTTGGAAAAGTATACACCTCTCTGCAATGTCCCATAACTTGGGAGGGGGAAAGAACTAGAGCACAATATGCACTCGTAAACATTCCACACGCACATTTTCTTAATGTTAGAAGGTCCAATGCTTATCAAAGGTGCATTTATTGTCTCAAATGGTTTAGCCTAGTTTGGCCTATAGTTGAATGTTTGTTTACTATAACTCATGTATAAAATGGCTAAGCTATTTTAACCTTAACAAGATCGCTAAGCTTAACAAATCTATTTGTCCGCCTGCAATAAGTAAATAAATTTAATTTAAGATAATCTTTTTAGAAACCTGCTAGGTTGGCATAATCTGATACTTAATATATTAATACTTAGCAGTTTTAGGCACATTCTGAAAGAAAATTTCCAAAATTATTTTCCCAAAAAATATTGTGGTGACTAGGATAAACCAAAGAAGTGTTTATGGTTTCTGTGGACGTAAGCTTTCAAGATTGAAACTCATTTCGTACAAAATGTTGCCGAACGTGGGACACTACAGGTTTCAATTATAGAACACAGTTATACCCCATAATTTACATATTATTTTACCCATTAATTTCATTATTCTTAATTATTTTTTAAAATATGTTTACAATAAGATTCATTTTGTAATTGCATAGTACCAGCCTAGCCGTAGCTTCACCCAAAACAAAATGAAACAAATTACTAAGAACAATCACACAGACCCATTTACAGTGAACCCCTCAGCATGGTAGGACTGAAGTCATCTTCCATAGTACTATATACAATGTACAGTGTAAGAGGGCTGACTACTCAAATCAGTTAGATGGGGAGGTCTGGAGGGCTGGGAGGTGGGAAGGGGTGGGAGGTGGGAAGGGGTGGGAGATGGGAAGGGGTGGTTTTTTTTAACACTTCATTTCACTCTAAACAAATAAACAATCTTAACACAGAAACATATAACAAAATTGAAAAAAAAAAACAAAAAAAAACAACACAAACATGAAAGTGTAATGCATGACAATATAAACAGCGAACGGACAGTTTGAATTCAGAAAACCTGACAAGGACAATGTGCTTTATTTTTAATAATAAAAATAACTATTTGTACAAAAACATAAATAAGAATGCTGATGATATTAGAAGCAATAATTATTCAAACTTTGTCAAAGAGGGTCATCAGAGGTCTACTTCCCCGTTGTATTTCTTTTTGGCGTTGTCATCCCAGTACAAGGAGTAGTCGGCAGCATGCTGGTACTTCCTTCTCTCCTCCGCCTGCTGCTTGACGGAGCGACTGAGGGCAAACAAGATCAACGCTCAACTATTTTTTCTTTTTGGGAATTTTACTGTAAATCTTTATTGTTTAAAATTGTTCTTAGTATATATATTGTATTTTATCTTAGTATTTAGGCTGCGTCCATTTTATTCTTAATATTCATATTTTAAAGGTTTTGTCATTTTGTTGTCATTGTAAAGCGCTCTTGAACATGCTTAAGCATGAAAAGAGCGCTATATAAATCTGGTAAAATAATAATAATAAGAATAATGTAGGGGCTTAGGAGTAGCAGTAGTAAAAGACACACGTATGTGTTTATATTAGATCAACATTTTGGGGATCAGAGACCTGGATTTGAAATTTATGCCCATATCTGCTCAAATGACATAGCTGCTTACTGTATGTCTAGAACATTGAAGCTAGCGTATACATTGATCGTAACTGCCATATCGTAACACCTTAACACTGGGTGCTGGATGGGGAGTCTACTTGACCTCATATGTTTACTCCCGGAAGGTCATACACCCTCATGCCCCCCCCCACCACCCTGGTGTTATTTTAGTGCTAAGATCGCAGTGGTCCACCCAGGGCGTGTAATTATCATAGTTATGTGAAGCAACCTTCTTTCCAGCTAGTCTACTTACAAGCAGCAAGCGAGGATGATGATAATGATGATGATGAGAATTAGAAATCCGACACAGGCAACAATACCATAGCCCCAGGCCGGGATGGACGCTGTTAAACCGAAACAGAAGGACGGAGGGAAAATAAATCACACCACATTAATATGATAATATTGTACATGGTAATGCCTTGTTGATGCCTTTGTGAAGTTACAGGCCAGATTAAGGGTTAATGGTTGCTGTAACATTGCTTGCAGCAAACTGTTGGAAATAGTGGGGGCCAAGTCCATTTCTCTTTCATGCTTATCTATCCTGGGACTTTTAACAATGGACTACACAACTAATAGGTTCTATAACTTGATATCCCAGAGGTGGAGCAAGTGCAGTTCAGTACCTTACCCAGGTGTTGCCACTAGGACTCGAAGACCCCGGGAATGACACTAGTTCCACTCACCAAAAAAGCCTTGAGACTTGCTGTCGTCCTCGTCTTGCCTGTCCCCTTCCCCATTATCCCCATTCTCGACGGTGGAGCTCTCCGTAGTCTGTACCCCCCGGTTGGGTTCGCTTGTCACTACAGTTGGGTCTAGTATCCTGTCCTCTTCCCCTCTATCCTGCACCATGATCCAGTCGTCCATGCAATCCTGCAAGACGCCGGTAACTTCGCTGCAAAAGGAAACCGACACCGCATACGCACAACGTTACGGATCTCTAAAAGACACAGTTTGCTGTTTCTGTTGAAACTGTTTTACGGCGACCTGTCCCACAGCAACCTTTCACCGGCATTCGGTGGTGTCTCCCGTGCCTTAAACCACTCACCTGAATTTGGCAGTGTACCCTTTGCGACACTGACAGACGTTTTCCTCGAAGCAGAATGAGAACGGCACATCACAGGCCGGATGGCAGGATACAGTGGAGCTGGGTTTCTCGCTGTCGAGGCAGGGGCCTGGTCACAGAAGCACGGAAACGGACAAGTGAGTGGTCAGAACACATATATACATGTTTAGTGCGAGACATGACTGATGTTTCCTTCCAGAAATGAATTTACAACAACTAAACTGGAAGACTTGCATTCCCGCAGGGTTGAATAATACATCTTGCAGACAATAGTTAGCTTACCTGTTACATTGAGCCCGCCTGACCTCTGACACCAAACGTCCCGTTTGCCCTTTTTCCAAGGACTGGTTTGCCAGTTGAATTGATAACATACATTGCCTAGGATAAGGACAACACAAAGTGCAAACAGCACAAAGGTTTAAATTCGCTTTGTTTCTTCCTTGATCTTGTGTGATAAACGTAACATTCAAAAGTTCTACCCATGCCTGCCCACAGAAAGGACTGCCCCCCCCAAGAATGGATCGCCCCACAAGATGGCTGCTTTTTGGTAATGCTACCCACTATCCTTACCTTGGCACGGTTGTATCAGCATCTCATCGGATGGACAGCCCCTATCAGGGCCCAGGGCGGCCCTAGACCTAACCTGCACCCCCTCGTAGCCGATGGGGCGTTCCTGTAGGCACGATATGTAGCAGTCGCTCCAGCCGGACCACAAGGTATGCTGACATTCCCCAGGGCAGGGGATGGTACACGGCTGCTCGCGCTGTGGGGTTAAGGCCAAGACAAAGACGAGGGTAACTAGTCTCCGTCTAAGACTCCAAGATAAAATCTCACAACTGTTATTACCCATGGATATTACAACTACCGTAACTGTTCCGTGTGGACTAGTCTACTCACCTCAAGTCGTTCGTGTCCTTGCTCAGTAACATTGATGTTACTCTGATAAGCCCCCTTTTGGCAGAGTTCCTCGCCGACTATGACCCCATCCTCCTGTTGGCACGTCACGTTGCGTTGGCGCCATCCGATACCGCAATCGCCACCCTGGAACAGCAATAAAGTCAAAAGTTTGCACGGTAATCTCCTCGCACGCAGGTTCTTAGCGCAAAGAGACGATAAAATCTCAAGAAATACTCAATCCGATGCTTTTGAGGTGTGCCCCTGTAATCCTTGCCGGAATATAAAAAGCGCCATTGTAATAGTAAAAACCAAAATAATTCATTTTAATTTAGAGAATTTTGTAGAATGTACGCTCAGTGAACACTCACCCGCGGTAAACACTGCCCCCAAGCGCCAGTGACCCATCGGTAACAGGGCGTGGCCTTGCATGGTCGCCACTGGCGCAGTGATGATGCACAGGGTCGACCGAGCTGATTGGCCGACCTCAGAATTGATCGGCTACGCGTCCGGCCAACTGCAAATGGGAAGAACACAGACAATAACTTACAGTAACAAGGTATTAGAAAAGTTACAATAACCTTAAAGACAGCTGACCACTATCTATGACCGCAGGACTGTGTATATTCACCGGTCAGAATGACTACCAAAAGTTACAATGATCTTTAGCAAGACAGCTTACCACTATGACCGCAGGACTGTGTGCAGTCCCCCCACTCGGACCATGCACTCAGGATACAGTCCTCTGAACATTCAACTGTACATTCAGCTTCCAGATCACCAGGCTTGGCAAGATCCAGCTGTCAAAAGAAATGAAATCTAGGTATAATCATCGGTCTGTGAGTGGACGTACTGAGGGGTTGGCTTGTGGCGTGAATTACTGAAGGGCTATAAATGTTCTCATTATTAACCTTATTACATACATCAGTTAATATTAGTACCAAATGGAGTAAGGGCAAGTTGAAAACTCACTGAAATGTGCTAAAATAGGTGACCTGCTCTAGGGGTCACATTTCGTTGAGTTATGTCATTCAATTATGAAGGATTGGACACACAATATAACCCAGTACTTTTTGGTTTAAATGATGATAACTTTAAACCCAAACTGAAGCTGGTAGTGTATAGACCAAACTAACCAAATAAGAATGTAATATCCAACCAGCTTTCGTAGTAAATGAAGGACGTTAGTATATGAAGGACGTTAGTAAATGAAGGAACGTTACTAAATGAAGGACGTTAGTAAATAAAGGACGTTACCTTTTCACAGTGGAACCAGTCCACCTCCTCTCCTTCCTCATTCATGAGACATCGTGGGACCCTGTGCAGCTTTCCCCTGCCACACACCGCCCTGGGCTGCAGCAGGCAAGCACCCCACCCTGTCACATTCCAGCGGTACGATGTGCACTCCACACCTAGGTTGCACGGCTCCACCTGGGTCAGCGGAGGGCAGGTGATACCGCCCTCTGTAGATGGGTGGCGGAGGATTGTTCGCGTGCGATTGTGAAAGTTGACGCTGTCGCAATTCTAAGGAGGAAACGAAAAAAACATTATCGTTTTACCTCCACCAATGCAGAGGTTATGTTTATGAGGTTATGTTTGTATAAAGCAGAATTCCTCCAAATCCCTTTTGTGGTACAATATTCAGTGTAAAACAGTTTTTGCACCCAGTTTCTCTTGGGTGATTGTCGTTCTTATGAATTGCATTTTAAGAATGCACGCCAACCTTTGAGGGGTGAAGGGGAGGGGTTGTGTGTGCGTGTGTGCGTGTGTGTGGGGGTGTGTGTTGCAGGGTCATATGATGACCATACCTGCGGACATGATGACCACTCTGTCCAGCCACTGACAGCACACTCCCCAGGACAGGGCTTGTTGCATGGCCGCGTCATGTGGGTTCTTGTTTGTAGTGGGCACAAGCTGGAACTGTTGTAGGGGCCGTAAAATCCTGGCGGGGAATCAATCTTGCACCTACACACAGAGAGAAAAAAACAAATACAATAACAGTAAAGAAACAAAATTGAGATACCAAAAGATACCCAAAAAGTCAAAGTAAAAAATGTAATCCACACACTTGGAGTACAAACTGACCTGACTTCTCTCCTCTGGTGGCCGTCCCCACAGCTCGCATTGGATGAGATCTCACATTCCCTGTAGGGGCCGACATCCCACAGGAAGCGGCCATGAGCCTCGGACCAGCATGGCGACCGCTGGTATATCTACAGACACACAGCATTAAGAAGTCAGGTTGCTAAAACATCTCACTTTTAGGATCGCGATAATGGTCTTAAAATACATGCACAAACTGAACCCTTTCAATACCATCGGCGACTAAAGTCAACACTAAGAATAGGATATACACATATAGCTGGTTCTCAGTAGCCTTTATTACTGAAAACAATTGGTAGTGAAAGGGTTAAAGTGTACCATTTTGAATAACTCCGGGATCGGAGTGAATTTGATAAAAGATTTATTGCCGTTTGCGGCGATTTCAAAGGAAGCGGTATGGAACTGGTTAAGGTCCTCACCCTGTTGCCTCTCTCCGGGGTCGGGCAAGGCCTGCCGACGGCCGACGCTTCCTGGAGAATTTCCCGCCACCTCATCTCCTCCCCGTTTCCCATGATCTCACTACACTCGCTCCAGGAGGACCACGGTCCCAGCTGGCAGTCTTCGGGGCAAGGTATCTCGCACATCTCAACGGTGAAATCTGAAATGCAACAAGTCCACGGGAAGATGGTTTACAAATTGCCTATGATTGTAGGTCTTCATGGGCAATTCCCACAATCGTAATCACACCCGAGCAATAACACTATCTAAGGGTTTGAAACACTCATTATGTTTATATACGAACTAATAACAACATTATATCAGACTTTTCTAGAATTTACTGATGTCGGTTTTAGCTTCAGAAGTTCAGACACTACCATTTGGCGTTTGCGAAGTAAACACTATCATTCCACAGCAGGCGTTTCCAATAGCCAGGGCTAAAGCCAAAGCCATAAGCCAAAGCCATGTGGAAAAACTTCGCCTGTTTCTAGTTACCTGAATCCTCGCCGCATTCGATCATGTCCGCAAACCTGCCCTCGTTGTCCAGACACATGACAGCCCTGTAGCGGACGCCGAGGCCGCAGCCGCCCGATATGCCCCCGACGGAGTCGCCCATGAGACCGCCCGAGGGCGGCGGCCCCTTGAACTGGGACGGTTCAATGAAGCAGTCGGACCAGACCCCTGTGGTCTGCAGGCTGTAGGTGCGGCAGTGGCAGGCGGTCGTCTCGGAGAGGGGCAGGTCGTTGCAGTGGGACTGCCTCCTGCTCTGGCCTGGAGACACGGAACGAGACACGGACCAAACCTGATGATAAGTAGGCTATGGCACTGGACTTCAACTACGAACTTCAAGTTTGGTGCCAACACTTGGTATTAATTTTGTTTCAATCCCTACCAGAGCTCATGGGTCTTCCTGGGGATATTCCTCCCACAACTCTGGTTCTTGTTATGAACAGGAATCTATGGCACTATATGCTCTTGAACTGTTCGGTTATAATCATTGTATTAGTATGTCTAATCCACCCATCTTCCTCCGGATTATATAATCTGTCAAACTCAATCTGCATTCTAGTTGTAAGCCCTGCTACCTGTGTCAAGCACTTCAAGACCCTGAAGTGCAGACCCCCGATTGTACCCTACAAGAGGAAACAGTACCATGAGTGTTTGCTCTCTGCGTCCTTACCCAGGAGCCTCCGCCTCCTCTCCTTTGTCCCCTGGCAACCGTCGGTGCAGTCCGTCCACCGTGCCCATTCGCTCAGTTCGCATTCACCCTCGCACAGGACGTGGCAGAGACTCGACGCCGCCAACATAGGCGGCCCGTAGCGGAGGCACAGGTCCACGTCCACTTGCATACCGCCCTCGCGCTGGCACTGAACCTCTGCAAGGAGAGAGAGGAAGGGAAAGACCACGATTATAGGATGCAATGATTTCAAGATGAAATGCAATTTATTTTTTTCAGCATGGGGTTTGCATACACTATCATTATTATTATTATTTGGGCCAATTTTATTCCAATTGACATTCTAGGCTACTTAGGGAGTATACAGTCAGTGGAATTTAAAATCAAAGCTAATCGAACACGTGAACAACCTTCACTATCTCAGGTACTTAGGCCCTGCGATGTTTTTGCTCGGCAAATATCACCCCAATTTACTCGTTCAGCTTTCAGGGAATCTACAGGCTATAGCTATCGGTTAAACCAGCACAATGACTAAGACACACAAACCCCATCTACCCTCTTAAGGTATCCATTTGATATAGACCCGAGTGGAGAGACAACTTGTGATAAGTTTCCTCGTTCAAGGAGACGAGTGACTTGCCGGATTTTGAACCAGTCACGTCATGACTTCATACGAGATCATTAACCGGTCTTAACATATGATATATACCTCTGGTCTCAAGTCCATCCCCACATGCCTCCCAGTTGCCCCTCTGTCGCCCCACGGCCAGCTGACACTCCCCCCACTGGTGGGGCACCCAGTCGTAGGAGTAGCAAGAGTCGGGGACGGGGCACACTTGTCGCTCCTGTAGTGGGGGGCACGGCTGACCCCCGTACTTGCCGGGGCGGAGTTCGTAGCGGTTACGCTCGTGTAGAAATCCAATTCCTACAGAAGGGTTGTCCAATAAAATAAGAAGTTAATAACGGGATCCTCTATAATAATGACCCTTACATTCTTTCCTGATAGGCAAGAGAAGATGTTTGTGTGCTGTACCTTAGAGGAACAAAATACTGCCCTACAATATGGCCGCTATGTGAGATAGCAAATCTAGTAGGTAACTTCATTGAGGATATATACAGGAACCAGCCCTCAACCCATGTTCAATGTTCACCACTTTGATGTTTGGTGCTGCATTGTAAATTACAAATATCTTGTTCCACGATGTTTGGACATTTGCTATTGTGCTGAACTTGCCAATTTGCTTTGTTACCAGGGGAGGGAGGGGGGGGGGGGGAAGTAAGAATATTTAAGCAAACTCTACTGAGAATTATTATTCTGCTTTTAAATACAAACTGACCCAATTGGCATGTATGAGGGCAGTCTGTCCATTCACCAAAGCCAGTCACTTGGCAGTCCTGGGGGCAGGGTATGTGACACTCCACCACACTTGATGGTTTGCCCAATTCACTGCATCTGAATATTAATGGTCGAAACAGGAAGAGCTTTTATGAATGGCATAGTGGCATATCCCCAAATCAGAAGGAATACAAATTAGCATAGCTGATAGGAATTGGCAGGATCCATACCACTACGGCTTAGCTCCAGACAAACCTTGGAAACATATTAGCAACAGATAAAGTTACAATGCCGCATACGAAAGTGGAGCTCAAGGGTGATGAGTTATAAAGTTGTTTTCTCTTTAATCGGCTAACCTTTTCTCTGGAGCCTCTTTCCCTTGTAAGGTCCGCACGCACACCACCGACCTGGTCTGGTGCCCTAGCGTACACATCCCATCGAAACCTTCGAGAAGAACAGGTTTGAGACCGCCAAGGCATTGGCTCCACGCCGATGTGCTCCAGGCGAACTGGGCGCAGCTGTGGTCATTGCAAGCTGTTATCTCGACCAGATGCCTAGCCAACGGGCATTCATGGCCGCCTAGCAACGGGAAGGTCCATGTTATGTAGATATAGATTTGTTGCACTCTTTTAAAAACCAGTCAAAAAATTTCAGTTTATTCATAGAAATTCCTTGTATACCTAAGAACCCCCCCCCCCACAAATACATGTTTTGGAGGGATTTCATTGATATGACTAAAAACTCGCCTAAAACAATAAGACATAAGATAATCTGAAAAGCTGCCTCGACAAATTGACGAAACCAACTTTAATACAAAGATAGAAATGTTTAGATTCTCCAACTAATCTGGGTAAGGGTTAGGGGTTAGGATTTGTTTTCCTATCATAACAAACTCCTTGCTAGTAAAAGTGCCACATTATTGAGTCTAGTGTACCTAAAATAAACATGTTCTGACTCCATTTACATACCTGGTCCAGGATATGCTCTGATGTTTCGGAAGCGTGTCTGCATGCCGTCTTTACCGCACACCGATGAACATCGGCTCCACTCCGTCCACTCACCCACGACGCAATCATTAGGACACGGGAGCCAGCATGGCAGCACAGCCCCTGGCTTGGGGGTTATGGTGGAGCACTGTTCGTCATCCACGATGGCCTGGTGAGAGGGTGAGCGAGGGCAAGACATTCAGGATAGAAATAGGAACCTGTCATTCTGCCCATCAAATTACCTCCTTCATATTTCCAATCCTCCTGAATGTTACCGAGTTCATAAATAATTAAAATATTTAATATTTAAAAATAAAGTAAAAATTCATTTTCTGTTTATAAAGATTCTTCTAAAGCTTGACTCAGTGGGTTTCTCTTTTTATATCGACATACAGGCATCAAACTGTCGCGCATGCCGCTGTTTGATGTAAATCTCTGACAGGCAGTCCCCTTTAACAACTGAAAAACTAAAGATGTTCACATCCAGCGAATGCCATTAACTTCAGGTAAATAATAAATAACTTGAAATTGACTTGAAATTAACTTTAAATAAATAATGAAATGTCATTTTCTAAGGATGTTTGCTGCGCGCGCACCAGGTAACTATGTTTAAGAACCGGTACATTTGATGAAATGTGACCTATTATTACGTCACAATTTTTTTTCCTGAATTGTTCAATTTTTTAGCTTTCCAATGATATCTAATTTGTATTGTTTATTGTCAGCCTATAATTCTTTAGGAAAGAATTAATACCCATCAAATTGAAAGCTTTCTGGTGATACCAAATTGTCAAACAGGGTAAATTTACATAAATAGATGCCTCATTTTCAGTTATTTCAGGGTGATTTCAGAGATGCTTTAATTCACGTTTTTCTTTTCTCCAACACTGCTCCGAAAATGTTAGAAAAAGGTATATTTTGGACTATTTTTAAAATCTCAATATAAAAGAACACTGTTATAGGCCTAACACAGATAGGGATGACACATCTTCATTAACTAGCATGTGGTTCCTATTACACAATCTTGCTTGATTTCATTTTTTTGGGGGGGGGGTGGGGGAGCGAGGGTACTCAGTTGGCGGGGCCAACTGAAGTCTCGAATGTAACAGTAAAACAATGTACATTTTATTACTGACTTTAATGATTTATATCTCTCAAACTAAACACCTGTGTCTGATAACAATTTACTGTCACTGCAATATTTTTGGATTTTGAAATGTTTAGATTAATGCAGTTGATGTCGGAGAATGAATATCTTTTCGATAATAATCCACAGAATAAAGAGGATTTTCTATCATGTATTTTAAGTTGCAATTACACAAAAAACCCTACAAGTTACGAATAAAATCAACAACTAAATGAAATGAATAAAATCAATGATTTAAGTCAACCACTAAAAAAAATCAAAAAAAAAAAAAAATCAACAACTAAATGAAATCAACAAAACAAATCAACAAATCAAATCAACAAGTAATGAAGTCAACAAGTAATGAAGTCAACAAGTAATGAAGTCAACAACTAATGAAGTCAACAACTAATGAAGTCAACAAGTAATGAAGTCATCAAGTAATGAAGTCAACAAGTAATGAAGTCAACAAGTATTGAAGTCAACAAGTAATGAAGTCAACAAGTAATGAAGTCAACAAGTAATGAAGTCAACAAGTAACGAAGTCAACAAGTAATGAAGTCAACAAGTAATGAAGTCAACAACTAATCAATTACTGACCAAGTCAACATTCACCCAACAATTATCGACTAATGAAATCAACAACTAAAATCTGCAGTACACTAGAAGATTTTCTATCGTAGAACTGACAATTTGTTGAAACCCTCCAAATTCTAGTAATCAAGCCACAAATCAAGCCAAAGAACCGAACTAAATCATTTTACTACAAAAACAGTGTGTACATCTTGAGAATTTATTACCAAATTGGCAACATCTCAGGCATCCATCACCCCCCCCTTTAACAAGTCTCCAACATGAGCCAAAACATATCAGTTTACATTTCTCTTGAAGTTGTCTTAACCTCACGTCCTGAGAGGCAGTTTATTAACCTATGTCTGATGGAATGACGTATAAAGCCATTACTATTCACACATGCTATCATGTAACAGAACACCCCACTGGTTCTTCACCATGTCACTTCTTTATCATTTATATCTTATTGGTTTGCCAGGCATAGAGCAGCTGATGGCAACATTTATAAGGGGAAAATTAATAGTCTTAAACCTAAGATAATCTTTGGCCATGAGGTTTCTACTCTGGGTGATAACTCATTCTCGTGAAGCATGTTGTAAGATCTTTAGTGTCATCAAAGTCTCAAAAGTAAAAAAAGTGCTCAATAAAATTGCTTAATAAACATTTTGCTATGATTTTATGTGAATTTTCAAGAACTACAGGAAATTCTCTGCTTTTTCATCTCTATAGGCATTTTTGCGACTCTAGGTGAACATTTCATCGAGCCCACGACCCACGTACATTTTAGCATGAGGAATATGGAACAGAAATCAATTTATATTCTTCGGAAATCGCTGGATATCTCCCCCTCGACTTTAATTGCGTTATTTGGCAGTGAAAGGGTTAACGACCCGGATTTGAACTTTTTGGATGACTTGTCTACCAGAACACAAATCTCCATGTTACACGACCACGGCACTCCCCCGTAGACGGTGTATGCTATTGTTGAATAACTTATTGATTATTCTCAGCTTGATTTCTGTACAGCTCTACGCAGCTCAAACACTAAGATGAGTGTATGTACTTTGTCTTTTCTAGCACTCAGTAATGCAAACTACTCCGTGTCAGAAACCAGACAAATATTGAAAAATAATAATTTCAGAGGGATGGATACGTGTGCCTAGCATTGGATAGTATCACTAATGAAGAAACATAGCGACTAGTGACTATATTATTCTCTACAAGACGTAGGTCCGAAATGCTTCTTCTCCATCATTTTGTGTTTCTGCACTAAGGAAAGGTCCACAATTACTTAACTTCTTAGGACATTAGTTGTGTTTCTGCCATTGC